>JAODLI010014601.1:0-24168 GCA_027575585.1 Percopsis omiscomaycus | reverse complement strand
CTCTCTCTCTCTCTCCCTCTCTCTCCCCCCCCCCCCCCTGCCTCCCCTGGAGGTCTTCAGCAGCTCGCGCAGGCTCTGCTAACGAGCTGCGCATCCCCGCGCGTAGGCAAATGATGAGACAGCAAATCTTAACGCACAGGGACGAGACATGTGGAGAGAAATGCTAGCACTAAAGCCATCGCTCTTTTTTTTTCTCCCCTGCAATTGTGTTTAAGTTTTTGTTTTTTTCACTACGTGTCTTTCCCCTAGAGAGTGCTCCATCCCCGTCTGGGACTCCTCTGCCTCCCTCCCTCTCGCTCAGCCCGCATCCTTTGCCCACTCCACGATATTCAATCCAACCCCCCCCCCCTCCCTAAGTGAGACTGCTTGTATAACTCTTCCTGTCTCCTCTATATATCAAACTGCCCTCCATCCTCTTCCTCCCCATCTAGTTCTTCACTGCTCCTCATCACCTCCACCTACCCCCCAGTCCTACGTTGTTTACCCCCTTTCTCCTCTTCCTCTTCTCCCACTGTTGTTGACTTGCTGGCTTTGCTATAGCACACAGCGATGGGAGTCTCTTGCGATCTGTACATAGGCCTACAAACACCCTCAAATGTGGACAACGAAGGCAGCGAGCTACACCTTAACTGTGTAGACACTCCTCTTCGGAAATGTGTATGCAAAGCACATACTTAGATTGTTAGTCAATGAAACCAATTAAAACCTCCTATATTTCAGTTCAGTTCAGATTTATTTAGTGATACCCTCGTGTTATCTCTTCGTTGTTTATTTGTAAGTTAGTTAGTAAGGCCTTGAACTTGCAGAAACCGCTAGGATATCCCACAATGCTTTGCTTTCACAGAGATCACATCCCACAAGCATGTACACTCGCTACCTTGGAAGCATGTCTAAAGTTAGCATTCTATGCAGTCACCTGTGGCCAAACCATTACCTTTGAAGGACGCTGACAACTCAGGCAGCTGCCTACTGTTTTGGACAGACCCTGTGTAAACTGGGTAATGACGGGCCTATATCATTACTATAGCAACCATTGTAGATACCTGTATGCCAGAAAATACCTGCCTGAACACACAGATCTGATCACTTACAAATAACAATGCGGACATTAGGCATTGACTGTCTGCAGAAGAAGAAAAGAATTGGAATTATCTGCAGTGTGAAGTGAGTTAATTTGCATCCCCGTAGCCTCATTAGCTAGCTAGTGTTCATACTCTTCCTGGGATCTACACAAAATATATAATGTTAAATTGTTGCAATACATAGCAATATATTACAACAAAAAACTGAATTACACTACCAACAGACAACAAATGAACAGACCTTTAAAAATAGGTTAAATATTAGTTATTGTGTTATGTTGAAAATGTTAGAATAAATACTCGTGCAATACTAACAGGCAAGGTTGCCATACCTGTGCTAATAATGTTTCCATAGCACTGCGAAGAATTCTATATATAAATAGTACTAAGTCCTCAAACACCCTCTCTCTCCCTCCCACACACATACACGCACACACACAAAAACGCACTGGTTTCCTCGCTTTACCCTTCATGATAGCACATTGCACATTACAATATTTCTCAATGGCTACATGTGTCTCTACGCGCCTACATTCGATTTTATTTGCATAATTTAACTTACTGTATGTTTTTGCATTAAATACGTCCTCTTTCTCCTACTTTTATGTGTCAGTAAGTCATTCTACTCCCCGTCTGTCACCGCCACCCGCATTGCCTCTCTCTCCATTCTACTCCAGCCTCAATCTCTAAATATAGTCCCTTTGAAGCATGGATGTGTTGCCTCTCGCCACAACGCTGCAATACAAAAGTCTGTCATCTCACATCAGAGCGCCAGGGATAGAAATAGAGAGCGTGCTGATAAGATTTACGGCCCAGAAAGAACACTGGTTAACAGGGCTGATATTCATCTGTCTCAGCGTGTGTGTAATCGCAAACCAATATGGGGCGGAGTTTGGGGAATTGAAATGGAATGGGAGATTTGGAAATGAACCGTCAGGACGGCACAAAGTAGGGACTGAAAGAGGGAGGGGAGGTGTCATGACATTTATGATCCTCTCTTTGTAATTGAATAATAATCTCTCTGGAGACCTGACCTAGTATTGTGCACGTGTGTGTGTATGTGTTCAAGTTATTTTGTGTGTGCGTCAGGGAGCGTATATCTGCATGATAAATGCACATCGGTGGTTTCAAATGTCTACATGTTTATGTGTTTCTGCGTATGTGTGGAACAGCAGGAAATATTGAGAATAAATAAAGAAATGAGAAAATAAAGAAATGCCTGCAGAGGAGGGGGGCATTATACAGAATACAGCACAATACCTCCACCTACTGGTACAAATGTGTCATTGCCGCCATAGTGAGTGACACTAAGGTTTTCTAACAAATGCAGTGAGAACACATCCCAACTCATCACCTCACCTGCAGGAGACCTTCTAATGACTTTAATTACAGATTGCATAATTTACATAATGAGTATACTTAGCATTATAAACGCCCAGGATCTCAGCATGGGGGCCTGCATGCTAACTCATATCACATCATCTCTCCCCGACACCCGGACAGTGAGGCGTCTTTAAATTCTCTATAGAGGATTTATGTACAGAATGTACATCACGCATCACACACACTTCCTGTACATGCTAATGGCCTCTGCCGGTCGCTGGTCTGTCGGTGAGCTGGGGGTCATCTCAGTGACCCACAGTCGGAGACGGTTGTGTGTGTGTGTGTGTGTGTGTGTGTGTGTGTGTGTGTGTGTGTGTGTGTGTGTGTGTGTGTGTGTGTGTGTGTTGGGGAGGGGGGCCGTGTTGGAGGTCATTTTCCGTGCACAAGGACCAGAGTGAGTCAGTATGTGACGCTGGTTCTTTGAAGGTACAATCCTGGATTGCGTTATAGAATCCCATATTTCTGCCCTGTTCGTGAAAGTGTGTCTGGCTGTGCTTTGAGCACAGGAGCAGAGAGGGAGGAGTAGAGAGGAGTGCGAGCCACTCAGCAGGTTGAAGGGAATGCGCTTTAGGAGTTTCAAACCAAAACAACGTTTTGTATGTTTTTGTACTGCTGGTTTCATATTCTGGACATCAAATTGAGGTGTCTCGGTGTACCTTTAAAATGTTAGGGCTCATGTCTTGGAAACAAGAAGTCACAGTTCTGTACTATTGCTTTGCTCAACATATTTCATGTTTTTCCTGGAATATCTTTATTAATAGAAGATAGCTTTGTCTTTATTTCCTTGTTATGTGAGATCAAATGGCTGTCACTTCATAAAGTTATTTTAATAAAGAGACTGTAAATCTGACAATACTTTTCAGTTTTTGTCGTTTTGTAGGCTGTGTTAACCAAGAAAAATAAAAAATGACACTGGCCTTATCCTAAGATCCTTTCTCCAGTATTTTAATCCTTGACCCTTTTTGTCTTTTTGTCTGTTTCTCTGCTCCAGTCTGCGGCGAGAAGGCTACACGGTGCAGGTCAGCGTCAACGACTACCTGGACATCTACTGCCCGCACTACAACACCAGCCAACGGGGGGCGCTAGAGCGCACCGTGGCGGAGCAGTACATCCTGTACATGGTCAGCTACCACGGCTATCGCAGCTGCGACCCTCAGCAGGGTTTCAAGCGCTGGGAGTGCAATCGGCCACATGCGCCCCACGCACCTATCAAGTTCTCTGAGAAGTTCCAGCGCTACAGCGCCTTCTCCCTGGGCTACGAGTTCAACGTGGGCCACGAGTACTACTACATATGTGAGTCAGCCGAACACACGGTACTGTGGCGTTGGTTCGACACAGTAGTCGCTAATGGCACCGCGAACATAAAGATCTGCACGTATAATCGGTAGCACCGAATCCATATACATGGATGATGGGTGGGGGTTGATGGAGCATTTCTAAAGTTCATCTTGGGACAGTTGGTGTCATTAGTAGCCATTTTGTTTTACACATTTAGTTGTTGAAACGGTTAAAGCGTGTGCAAGAGTGTTTCTTTTTGATATTAATATGATTAAGGTTTTCTAAGTAGCATGCTTTACTAAGCCAAGCCGGTGTTTATAGGAAACAATCAGCATGTGGTCCATACTGATGACAAATGCACATTGGATGGAAATGCCACAGCAATATGTATTAGCCAGGGGCGGGTATCTAAATTCTGGAATGTGAACATTAGATGTGCCAGCATTAGCTACAGACTGCTTTTATTACACACACGAAGAGGAACCAACAGCTACAGGGCACTTGGAAGGAAATGATGTTTTCAATGACAAATCAAAAACATTTACTTATTTAATTCCTCCATCTGGTCTTGCTGTATCTTCTCTGTTTGCTCGACAACAAGTATGTGTGCAGTGGTTCTCAAAATCAAGGTCTGGACCCTCCTATTATATTCTATTTATTGGCATTTGTGTATGTTTATATAGCTGTTTGTTATTATTGATCAGCACATGGGGGCACATTTGACCTTCTTTTTGTGGTCAAAAACCTTTTCAAGGACTACATCTATTAGACTGCGTTTCCCCTAATAACCGAGGCGATGTTGGCCCCCTGTTACATTTCCTAATCCCAGCTATAGTGCCGTGTATCATGGTGGCCTGCAGAGGGCGCACGACTGACATGTGCAATATGCACTTTTGTGTTGTGTTGTAGCCACGCCCACTCATCACCATGGCCACAGCTGCCTCAGACTACGGGTGTACGTCTGCTGCTCCACAGGTGAGGACCAGCCCTTCGCTCCTGTTATCCCTTCTTTACCTAACTTGATGTGCTGCTCTCTCTTAGCGCAATATACGCTCTGACAAGCCATTACAAAGGACTGTCCTCTCTCTCTCTCTTCTCTCTCTCGCTCTCCTCTCTCTCCTATCTCTCTCTCTCTCTCTCTCTCTCTCTGCCCTCTCTGCCTACTGCGCCTCATCCTGTGTTATTTTTACCCTGCTAGCCCGCGCTCTGCCCTGCAGGCCTTTGATCAGGGAGCTTGTTGCTTAAAGCCCATCCCCCCCTCCTCTAACCTTGTCAGCACTAATACATCCTACTCTCAGGCCACTGTCAGCCACTGTACTCACAGCCCCTTAACCCCCACTCTCCCCATGCCATGGCTAATCTATTGAAGTGCCTGCCTCCCCTTAAAGTGTGTGCGTTGGTGAGCGCGTGCATGTGCATGTGCGATTGCAGATGTGATTTGCGTGTATGTGTGTGTTTTAAGTGTCTTTATGGGTTTGTGCTGTTTGTGTGCGTCAGTACAGTATGTGTGTGTTTTTAATTTAATTCCCCCTTTCAGTATTTCAGCTATACATTTTGAATGTGTTCTCATGTGTTTGTGTGTGTGTGTGTGTGTGTGTGCGTCTTTATCCGTGTACACTGTGTGTGTGTTTGTGGTAATGCAAAGTGTGTGTTTCGGCCATTTAGCTAGTTTACACTCCCCAACCTTTACACAGCAAGGTCATTCTGCTTGCTATCAAAAGCCCCATTCGTTTGTGCAGCCTGCAAACCATTTTCATTTTGCTGAGCCTCTCCCATACCCTACCCTATCTCTGTAGAGACCCCTTTACATATCCACAACATATGCTTTACATTTGAGAGCTTTTCCACTTAGAAACAGAGAAATAAGCTTGCGGCCTCTATGTAAATTCCCATATGTCCTCCCCCTCAATGTGTAGAGCAGTTGGGAATAGGGATACGCATTCATATCTAAGATGTAAACACACATACACGCAGATACAGTGTGTGTGTGTATATATGTATGTATATATATATATATGCACAGACAAACACATCCACACTTCAGTTCACTTAGATCCTGGCAAATCAGATGTAATTCCATGTCTAGACAAACAACAAACGCTCTCTCTCCTGAAGGTTTTAATCTTCAGATGGAGGTCTGGATTCATGCTCCAGGATTTCTTCAGGCTATCCCAGAACCCAGAAGGGCCACATTGCTGTCTGACTGTATACACTTTCAACAGTGTTTTATATGCACATTTTATCCAGTGTTGTCATTTTAACGATGTGTCCGCGCTCCCTTTATCCTTCTCTGTTTTCCACTTTCTTTTCTTTTCTTTTCGTCCTCGCTCTTTTTTTGGGGATTCCCAGTCTCTCAGACAGACGACGACTCCAGTCAGACCCCCCCGGACTACACAGTCAGGCCAAACATCAAAATACATGAGATTGGTGAGTATACTAATAGGGTGCCAAAAGGGTGCTTGTGGAGTCTTTCTTTGACTATAGGATGCCATTATAGAACTAACCAATCATTTTGTTTCATTTTTATTTACGAAGTAGGCAGGCTGATGCAATATATTGAGTAAAAAACATCCTGATTGGCCAGTACATAATTACTGAAATATTTCTCTCTACTTTTCATACATATATCCTGTACATTACATTGTGTACACTAAGTGTATATATATATATGTACACAATGTAATGTACAGGATATATGTATGAAAAGTAGTAAATTCACTATGTGAATTTACAGGGAAGACTCAACTAAAATCTCCAAAATCTTTGATAAGTGATTTCCGTCAGTAAATAGGTTGTATAAAGATATGAAATAACAATAATCATCATTAAATGGCTGCCTCCACCCATTTATTCTCTAATTCACCACTACAAGGACATGAATGTACAGATGCACACACACACACACGCTCACACAGGTGAACCTAACTTTTCTTTTCTCGACAGAAACCACAGGGTTAGCGCAGGTCTTGTAAGGTTGGGGGTTTAACCCGTGTTAGCGAGCTAGTCAATTGAGTAGTTGTGTGACTACATAAACCCTCTATTTGTCTTAACTCCCAATCTCAAACAAAAGTCGGCTGCCAGGAATCATTTGGTCGGCTGGTTTCTGGAAAGCTGTAGGCTGTCCGTGACGAGGGCTAAGAGAGTGTGACCTGCCCGAGATGGAAACGCGGATCAGCCGAGGGGCGAACAGAGGAGTAGGAGGAGAGAAAAAGACAGAGGGAGAGAGAGAGACGCAGAGAGAAAGTGAGACAAAACAGAGAAATATAAGTCAGACATTGAAAGATGGGGTGAGACCAAAAGGTATAGAGAGGGAGAGGTGCAGAGATAAAATGTAGAGAAGGGGGTGCAAAACAGGGGCAGGGCAGATGAAGGTGGATATAAAGTACTGTAATATACAAGATGGGTGTAAAAAGAAGAAAAAAAGGAGCTCAGCTGTTACTTTAGGCCTGGAATTATAACAAATCTTACACTATAGCAGAGTGATTCATTCCTCTCAATGAATGTGGAAGAAACACACACACAAACAAACACACAATAATAAAACCAGCTCATAACCCTTGGTAATCAGTGGAAGGCTTTCACTTGCCTCACTATTATAATATTGTCTTGGCTTATAATTACAATTAGATCATTTAGCAGAGGCTTTTATCCAAAGCGACTTACATTGAGGACAATTAACAAGTATTAAGGAGAAGGTAGGGGTTAAGCATCTTGCACACCTAACCATTCACCTCAATCAGACACACATTTCTACGAGAAAATGTTGAGGTTGTTGCTTTCCCATGTCACAGTGCGAACAAGGTGAGTGCAGGTGCAGAAAGCAGAGTTCACGCAGAGTCGTGAAAACAGTTCAATAAACGCTCAAAGCGTAGTTTAATCCAAAAACAGCGAGCGAACACACAGAGTGGCGTGGTGAGCAAAACGAACAATAACCGACAACTGATGGGGAGATGCGGGACAGGTGCGTGCAATTAGAGTGCGCTGGATGGCTGAACGGCCACCGGCCGGTGGTTCAGTACACCGGTGAGCTAGGAGGGGCGGGGGCGCTCCCCGTTGTTACATGCTCTTTCTAATGTTATTTCCTAATGCGAGCAAGGAGTATGAACAAAAGATCTCAAAATATGTGCTCACCTTGGTGTTAGTAACAATAATGGCTCTGACATAGAGTCACACACAACCAGGACAAACCAGGCCGGTTGGATGGAAGAATCTCTTCTACAGGCAATAACTAAATACCGTACATTTCCCTCCGTCAAAATGTCATTCCGGTTCTCCAAGTTAACCCATTACCTTTTGACCTAGTATAACTTACTTTAGACTACTGTATATTCCATTCGGTTATATTGCTGTATTCTTGTGCCTTCACCTTATTGGTTAATTTCACAAAATTCCTAGTATGCCCTAGTATTTCAGTAGTAGTAGTTAGTGCGTAGTATGTAGGGCACCGCTAGCCCAGGTTATCCCAGCTGTTATGATGGATGCAAAAGGCCGCACAGGTCTAGCTTTTAGTTTATTTCAGCGTTGAATAACAATTGAGATATAAAAGGAAATGCTGCACGGAGACAGGGCATAATGACTCTGTACAATCCACATGAGAGGACTGAATATTACGAAATGTGTTTTCCCACTTTCCCTCCTAGCTAATGTTCTATTGTGTCTAATCGATGGCAAGGGCAGAGCAATTTGGTTTGATTGAAATCCCTCTAGGATAAAACATCATTAGTGTGAAAAGAAGCGCGCATGGAGGATGAAAACCCACAGAACGGCAACAAAATGTTTTAATTCTCCATCCCATGGGGGAAATGGCATATGTAGTTGCACTGATAATTGCTGGTTTGTTGATAATTGCATCATGCCTTTGTCTCTGCATACTGTATGTAATAGCACAATTTGCACGAATCACACATTCCCTTTAGATTGATGAATTAATAATGTGGCTTAATGGTTTGTTTCTTGCTCTCACACAAGCTCTAGCTCGCTAGCTTTCTGCCTCACATACTTTTTAATCTCTTTCACTCACCCTCACACACTTTGTCACTCATTCTACCTTTCTCTCTCTCTCTCTCTCTCTCTCTCTCTCTCTCTGTTTCAATGTTCAACTGTCTTATTCGGTGTTTGTTTTTGTCGTCTTCCCCCTGCAGATGAGTTTAACCCAGAGGTTCCTAAGCTGGAGAAAAGTGTAAGTGGCAGCAGCCCGTCACGTGACCGCCTTCTTCTTACCGTTGCAACGCTGCTCATGTCGGCCATCCTGTTGTCCTAGCGACCATCGCCGGGGGTGACAATTCATAGCTAGACCACAGTGTCTAAAGGGCTTTGTGTCCCAATGACTGAGTTTTGTTTTTGTTTTTTGTTTTGTTTTTGTTTTGTTCTAAACTGGAGGTGGACAGAAACAAACGGATGAACCAATTGGAAACAGAATTCAAACCCAATCAAAACATCCTCGGAAAAGTTGATCTGGACTTTTGCGATCATATTTACCGATACAATTTAGCACTTTGTGTTGTCGGACATTATGACCGTACCCCAGCATTTTCTAGCATATACGCCACAGAATGGAGACTACCATTGCTATTCAGATTATATACCAGACCGCAGCTTTGCTGCTAGCAGTACCGTCACATGCAGTGATAGCTGAGAAAGGGTATGCAAGCTATTTGAGTTTGACAAAATGTCACACTCTTATTGGAGTGTCTCCCGAGGAATTCCAGTCGCATTGTTTTTCATTCAACTGAAAAACAGTTAGCTTTGAGCTATGTGGAGTAGTTAGCTTTGGTGAACACGATGTGCTAAGCTATGTGGAGTATAAAAGACATAACTTTGCTTTTGAGACTCGTGGATTGTAGTTCTTGGAGCACAGACCAAGAACTTTGACAGATTCAAACTCAACTTTGGTGTGATGCAGTAAAGAGCAAGCTGAACTCTGGAAAGTGGATTGCTCTCTTACCAGGGGCTTTTATTATTATTATTATTATTATTATTGTTGTTGTTGATATTATTTTGAGCCTTTATGTAGTCAGTCGTCGAAGTGAACTGCTGCCATTGTCGTAAAAGATGACAAATATTTTCACTTCAACGCAAGGAAACTGCTGATATACAGAAGGAGCCCCGGGTGTCTCGTGAAGAAATGGAAGGACTTTGTGAGGATATCAATGGACCTTTCAAGAATCCATTTTCTCCAGACATGAAAAATACCACTGGCTTGGTGATAGGCACAACCACAAAGCCTACATTTGTTCGAGGAGTAGTGAGTGTCCTCTTGGTACCAGTCTGTATTCTCTGCCTTCATTCTATACAGACCTAGAAAAATACAGACTTCAGACTAGTAATTTGATGGCACTTAGGTATGGTAGATCTGTGTTTTGCTCGATGCATTTACCCGCAGCACTTTGCTTAGGTTTTCTTTTTTCCTGGATGTCAAACCTTTCTCCTAGCAGCAATCAACAGAGGAGCTGTGAATACCACTCATTTACAATTCTAAAAACCTCTCTCGACAGCGAATTCCCTTTCAATCCAGACGATATGGTGGTTATTCGTTTGCCACTTCAGAGGTCCCCAGCCAATCAGGACTGATGGTCTTTACAGCAGCCACAGTCGCCATGGAAACGACCCCATACAGTCGCCGTAGTGCGGCAGGTGCCTGAGGAGAATTTGTGCTTTGAGTCACGAAGTAACGCTGCCGCCATTTTGTTAAAAAAAGTGTGAATGTGCAAATAAACGGGAGGTCACTTTTTTATACCTTAATACAAGATGGTGTAGGATGGCATTACTGAAATGACAATGGTGTGAGTTTTTTATTATTTAAAAATATATTTATTAAAATTTATTTTAACTGTCTTATTGATTTAGCTTATTTATTAATATACATTTGTAAACTGTTTTCATTAAGCTATAGTGCCAAAATTATTTTATTTTTCTTATGGTGGAATTTCTAGCGAAACTATTGCTTGCTTAAAAGAGCTGGTTGGCCAGATGTGTTTCAAGCTAACAAATGGAGATGGTAATTGTTTTTGACTAGCAAGTAGGGATACACAATCAGTAACCCTACTGTCGTGTAACATATACTGCTAACCTGATTAAGTTGCAGACAACTATCTCATAAACCAATTGTGGAACCTCATAGGAAATCAAGTGACAAGGCGGTATTGTTGGAACGACAGCATTCCTCAAGTGCTGCACTTGCAAGATTCACAGCGAGAAATCAAGAGCCTGCATTGTAATGTATATTTCTAATACATACCAGTCATGGAATGTGCGTATGTGCAAGTGTGTATATGCCTGTGTGTGTGTGTGTGTGTGCGTCTGAGTGTCTGTGAGAGAGAGAGAAAAAGAGAGAGAGAGAGACGAGCAATGTGTGTGCACATTTGTGTGCGTATGTAGAATGTGTTTGTCCGCGCTTTCGAGTATGTGGCATTTAGAAATTTCGTATCCGTCCAGGAATTGTTTGTAGGATCTGAATATGCAAGTGTGTATGAGAGAATGTGCTCTTCTGTAAAGTTAGTTTACGTACCGGGATTTGGGAGGGGGGGAAAAGAAGCATTTACTGCTGTTGAAGACAACCACAAGAAATGTGTTTACCTTTGACCAGAATGACAAAACTGTAAATTGAACAAAGAATGATTAAACAATGACAATTAAAAGTCTTTTTTTCCAAATGTATACTGCGTATTTATCCATCTGTTTGCAATGTATGGCTGTCAACTACTTCCGTCAACTTACTAATTCCGGCAATACACCGGTTTTAATTTAGTCACATCATCTCACCTCACTTTTAAAGCGGCAATCTAGGGTAAGACAAACTCTGTCACTTATTACCTTGTTTGTAAACATTCTCTTCAGACTAAAATGATAGAAATTTGTGCCAAGCTGCAGACCCTGAGGTAGTAGTATGCTAGAGACCGGGAAATGCAGGTGTAGTGGTAGCCATTTTTGTAGTTCCAACTTACAAGTCCCTATGGACAACTTTAATCTTTTTTGCAATGTAGAGATATTTATTTTTTGTCTCTACATCAAACTGGTTAGTAAAATACAACTAAATTTTAGCATTGCTGATCTCTGAAAGCAAATATAAGCTTTGGTGTTGTATCGCTAACCGCGGAAAATGTTTTTAGGTATTATCTGACCCAGGCAACCAGAAATGTGCAGGGTGAAGCATGACTACCAGTGCTTTAATTTAAATAATAGCATCATCCTTCACTATGTGCCACACCTTACGGTCTCATGATGATCATTTAATGCAACAATACTGTTGAGGTATTGACACCAAGAAGCTGCTAGTTTCCTTTTTAGCTAGCATGTGCTCTCTTCAGTTCCCAAGCCCTGCTTCTGCAATAAAACATAATGACAACATGAGGGGGAAAAGCTCCCAGCTCCAACTCCTCTCCCTCCCAATTTATCACTTTTTTTTTCTTTTAGTTTCTCTCCCCCATCCCTTCGTTCTCTCAGTCTCACCCTGTGAACACCTGCGAGCCATTCATGTCTGCACAAATCTGTCTCCCTGCATCTCTTACGTTGTCTCTCCACATCTCTCGCCTTTTCTCTTGGCCCCTGTCAGATTCTTTTCTAATCCTTTGTGCTGGGAGCAAGAAGGCGTCGACCAAAGGGCGGGGCTTATCTATCAAATGCAGAAACATCCATGTCACTGAGACAGAGGGGGGACAGATAAGATTTAGTCTTTGATGTCCTACGTCAGACCTGAAATAACATTACAGAGATGGACAGGCGCAGAACAGATAACGATGTTGGTTGTTCAATCTGTGCTTTTACATTTCGAGATCTGTTTTCTTGATAGAGAGAAATACAGGAAATTGGACATACAACAAATGGCAGAAGGTTATATAGTCGACAACCTGCAAACGCATACTGTACTGTACTAAAGATTGAAAAGGTTTAGTGAGAATAATTATTTAGTCTTCAGGAGTTAGAAATGCAGTTTGTTTTTCCTTGCCTTTTTAACACAAACAAAATACAACATAAAAAAAAACAGTTGGTTGTTGTGCATTTGGCTGGAAGACATGTAATTACCATGTGTTTACTCAATATTGGGGCTTACAGTCAAGCTTATAGGTTTGAACTTGCGCATTAATATTGTTTTGACACCAAGGAGAGAAAGTATTTTAGCTTCACCTCCAGGGCCTAACTTGACAAGTTAAACTCCATTTTGCAGGAAATAGACCTTAATTTATGTCAGTTAGTATAGCCTAGTAAGTTGCATAAGGGTATTTTAATTTACACCTTGAATTACGTGGAGGAAAGGATTACATTGTATTTGTGTTGAAACGAGAGAATTATAGCCCAGTGTTACTATACTAACAGAATTTAAAATATTTTAATGAAGCCCCATAGGCAGGTCTGCTTTTCCCAGACTCTAACTAAAAGACAATCCATTAGCAGACAGAGGCAGCCTTTTTCTGTTTTGAGGCAAATTAACGTTTTCTGGATCATTTGCTGTGTGATAAGCCATCTGTAGCAGAAAGCAAATCAACGCCGTTTAGCATTCCCTGGACGGCATGGCACCGTCTGGTCCTCGAGATGAAACAGATGCGTCTCCCTTGGACAACTTGTATGGCCTATCATTCACAGCCCTGAGACAATCAGCCCATATACTGCCCAACAGAAATTTCTAGCAGTATTTTGTCTGCTTTCATTTAATACTGAACAGTGCTAACAGTGTTTGCTATAAAAAATATGTTGACATAAACAATTCCACGTTACCACCCATAGAGGTTGCCAAAGTCTCCATTCATTCGTCGCGCATGTGCACTAAACCAGTGTTTCTCAACTGGTGGGTCCCGACCCAAAAGTTGGTGGCGACTGTAAGAATGAAATAGAGGTTGGATTAAATGCACTGCATCCTATGAGGAAGGACTAACTGTATTTATTAAGATATATTGGTTCTCATAACCTGAATAGAAGAAGACCTATAACCAATAAACATTTTATTTAGAAATTAAGTAAGTCCTTCCACTAAATGCAGCATTTCTCATTTGGCATTAATTCTGTTGTCTTATTTTATTAAAATTATGCATCACAGAAATCAGATCTTAGCAGAATTAAGCTCAAATGTTTCCCAAAGAACTGCAGAGTGTTAAGTAATTGGTGTGCTGAGTTAGTTAACCCACCGCACTAACATTTTTCTTTCATCAAACCTTGAGCATTGTATTAGTTTTTCAGCATTTTTTTTTTTACTGTTGTGCATGGTAAAATAAGTTTCTTCTTTTCAAACTACTATAATCTTTGTAATTTTTTTCCTATAAAAAACATCCTAAAACTCTGTTCTTTTAACTATATAAGTTTATACTGTAATGTTAAAGCATTTCTGAAACACAATTGTTAAAAAAGAAAAATGAGTATAGGAGCATGGATTGTGACAGATGTTAATATTTAGCCTAAAATCCATAATAAATGTAACCTTTGCAAACCATGTCCTGTTTCAGATTCATAGCATTACAACACGTTCAAATGTAGAGGTCAGGATGAACGCCCAGTTTCCCTTTAGGCCACTAACCGTTTCTGCTTGAGAAATCAGAGGTTTAGGTGGCTTGCTCAGGGGCGCCTCAGTAATAGTTTTTAACCGAGTGCAAAATACTTACCATTCTGTTTTCCCACAACGTTCTCCCGGCCCAGATTTTCCCAACCCACCAGGAAATCAAATCAGCCACCAATCAATTTTGTTGACTGCCAAACATGACAGAATCAGTAGGCTAAAATAGAGCAGAATAAAAAATGGTCAAAATCAACATATAGCACCCATATAGCACCCAAACATATCTTCATATCAAACGTTTTGTCATAAAACATATCATACTGTATCCTAAAAATTTGCCCTGATGTTGCCCTGCAACTTATCTTTGGGACGTGACTTGATATTCCCCCAGCTTCAGGCCAAAGTGAATTCAACTCTCATGATTTCACCAAGGTATAGGATATACTATAAGGGCTCGGATAAGTGTACAGTATTCTAGTTACAATGCACCAATATGAGTCATCCTCAGCTATTCATTTAATGCCCTGATGTAATATAAAGCCCTGGGACATATCCTGCCAACTACCCTTGCAGCTAGCTAGCTAGCAGGTAAATTATATGTTTGTTTATTAGCGTTTGCAGCTGTTGTGTATATTTTATTCCTACAGCAGTAAAGAAAAGCTCAGGTCTGCGGGATCTGTAATTTTATAGTTTGTATTTTTACAGCCTCGCTTGAGCTTATAATTAAACCCTGAATACTTGGAAAGGCTACACATCTGACTTTCCCAGAGCAAAATAGGTAATTTTGAATTAACGATAAGGTAGCCGTTTTCTTGCAATAGGCAACCACCTTGCATTTTAGATTGATAACCATTATCGAATTAATGATAATGAAATAATCTGATTCTTAAATAACAACGTGATAATTCAAGGTTTTATGTGTGGCGACAGACCTTTTCGAATGTGCCATTATAAGAGATTCATAAAGACCCCCGTCTCAAAGCGGGGAAATGTCAATGTGCATCTTAATTAGAAAGGCGTTAAGCTTCCTAGAGGGCTTTGCTTTTTTCAACATTAATTTGTGCTTCAGCCAATCCTCTCGAGATCAGCTGGCTAACGTGTTGACAAGAGTTGGAAACTTATCGCAGAAAATCAAATGGACCACATTTGCTGTCTGAAGCAGCCTTCAGTGCTAGCAGCAAACACAGTGTGTGGAAATGTTTAGAATATTAAACAGGGTGAAATATGACTTTTGAGGTGGATGAAATAGATGAGCCCATAACTTAGTAGTGCTTTTTTCCCAGAGAAGCTATTACTGATAATGCCAACGTTTTTTCCAGGGTATTGCAGACCCTGCTAACTAGAGGTCTTTTTTTCCCACTATACAAATAGTGATTGTGTTTGTAAAAAGTTACTCACATAACCTGCCAATTAAGAGTGTAATCTGTTATCTGTTTTTCCATTTGCAGTTAAAGCCCCTTATGAATAATAAACACAGCCATGTGAACTCTGCTGAAAGAAGCAGAATCCCATTGCACTCATCTCATTAGCAAATACTTCATTGCCCTCTCCCTTGTGTTAATATATAAATGGATATAAGGCTTTAGTTTATTTTCCTCTGCCTTAACACCCTTAAGGCGTAGGCTGACTTTTCCAGTAAATACATTTTTTATGGCAAAGTCCATGAAATCTATGAATGTGTTATGAAATAGAAAAAATCAAAAATCCCTGACTGGACTGTCAGTTGTGAGAAATCTGTCACACTGTCACCCGTCTGTTCTGCCTTCCTATGTTCTCTTCATTTCACACATTCTTTCTTTTTTCTTTTGTCGCCATTTATGTCTAAAAAGTAAAACTTTGTGCCACAACGTTGAATGACTCATGAAGAAATGTGATTTGTAAATGATTAATTAAAAAAATAATTCTCTGAGAATGAATGACCCTGAAGGCCAATAACCCTGTGCTAATAGCCTGTGCTAACCCTGTGCTAATGCACTGTGCTAATAGCCAGAAAACTCTGCACAATACATTAATATTGATGTGCGAATAACACTGAACTGTGATCAGATTGTCAGAAGACATGGGCAAAATGCTTAGATGAATCTAAGCTTATGAGGGAGGACAAATGCAAGCTGTAAAAAGCCTATAAGAGAGGTAGATGTGTCTCAACAAGAGCAACTCCACATAACAGTTTGCTGTTATTTGCAATATTTTTGTTGGGGGCATGCATGCTAATATACATTCCAGTACAGGGGGGTCAAAACAGTAACCATCCATGACTTGGCCATTGTGTCAACTGAAACAAATACTGAAACACTGTGGGCCCTATTTTAACAATGTACTGTAAGCGCACAGTCTAAAGTACATTTGGGGCGTGTTCAAATCCACTTTTGCTAGTGTAACGGCGTAAAAAAATGCCCTAGGCACATGGTTCAAAGGGGTTGTACTTAGTTTCTTAATTATTTATGGGTGTGTTTTGGGCATAACATGCAATAAAGCAATCAGAGTGTCATCTCCCATTCCCTTTAAGAGTGCTTGCACCTTGGCAGATTGCTATTATAATGTCGCATTTGCCAAGTAGACTATCTACGGCAACAGCAGGATAAAATATCTTGATGATAATAATCTTTCAGATTGTAATATTTTTATTTTTTAATATTTTGCATGTTTGTGCACTGCTGCATGTCTCTGTGTATCTAAAAAGAGTGTACGCGCGTTGCGCACCCGCCTATGTAGGTGCATAGTAGCCTACTATCTTGACAATGTGCACATAGTCTAACAGTGAAATACTGCGCCATTGACTTCAGACCAGGTTTGGTCAGTAGCGCAATAGCTTTCTCAAGATAGCAATGTGCCAACAATGTGCCTGACCACACTTCATTTTAAGACCAACCCGCCCACGGGCGCTCAGATGGGCGCAAGTGCATTTGCTATTTAAACTACCTGGGCACTGGACGGGAAAATTATAACGTCGTCTGAAACTAGCAAAGAACCAGGTGTAAGATAGGGCCCTAAGTGTTTCAGACTGTGCCCAGAGGCAGACCTTCTGTGTCTGTCTTAGTTCGTAGTTTACACTGTATCTCTTCACCACATCCTCTTATCAAAAAACGACATTGTTCAGCAATAGGTTCAACATGTTGAATCTGTTGAATCGGGCACATTTCACTCATTCATTGTATGTGTCTCTGTGGGTTTTGTATATATCTGTATTTCTGTATGTGTCTGTGCAGATTTGAATGTGCAAATGGTAACAGAGCCACTTATTTAAACCCTTCAAGTACTTTTCTGTGCCTTAAAATTGTATCTCAATGTGTGTTTCACAGATGTCCCTCGTAAACTGGTACAAATGTGGCCTTTTTACGGTAGATTATACGACATTGTTTATAATCCATCAACAAACTCCAAGCAGTCAAGAACCAAGCTAGAATTAGAACCCAGAACCCTGACATTGCGAGGTGACTGCGCTAACCACTCACTAACCATATTTGTCATTTTGAGTGAGCAAGGCACTTAACCAACAATGCATTTGAATATAATGCAGAGTTATACTGTACACTGTAGTTTCAGTTTTATGTTTCTTATTTAGGAGGGTATGGTGTAACACAGACTCCTGCTGGTTAGAAAGCAGAATGTTCGCGCATAGCTTAATTTGACATGGCTGTCTGATACTGAGACTGAGATGAGACTGATATTTGTATTGACTGTCACTAGCAACATTGATTTTTAATAAATTACATTTATTTTTCAAACCCCCACAGTCATTTCACACTCTGACTCACCACTTACTTGTTCCTTTCTATTGTTGATTGTGACATGTGAGCAGTTTAGGCTCAGGGATCAATGCTTGTCCTTAATAGCACCCTGCTCACAATAACTGCTTTCGTTTATTTGTTCTGTGTGACACATACACCATAAAAAAATGGTAAAGTTTAGTGCCATTATGTTATTTCAGAAGTGTTTTCAAACCCCTTGTCTTGGGCAGGGCATTTCACTATGTGTATATCAGAACATCTAAATCAAACAGATGCATAATTAATTCTATTAGCTACCACTGTGTTTACCCCATGACAGCAGAATTTGTGCTGCCATTGTGTTTGGAGATCAATGAGAAGCACACAAAATAAATATGTGTGTTACGTTAAAGTTGTAAATATATCCCAGGACATCGGTGTATTTTCTCGTTTTGTTATTTCTCAGGCGTCACACACTAGAGGCGTGTGCTAAAATGTACGGTACCACATCAGTTTGCGGCAACAAACTAGGAAGTGAATTACAGCTGAATATCTCATTCAAAACAAGAAAATACAGCCACGTCGTGGGATATTTTTACGCTGTTAATGTTACAGACTTCAAAAGGACATGTTTTGTCCAGACTTCAACAGCTGAACATAACAACTGAACCAAGTTAAGTTGAAACAACAATCATTTTGACCAGTGTATAAACATTTTACATGGGTGTAGATACTATCGCAGGTGTCCAAGATACCGCACTCTGACTTGAAAGATAAATAGTCCAGTGTTATATAGGGTAATGAAAGGGTTGTATCACATTATTTGTGCTGAATGTTATTTGTCATTGGCCATTACACTGGATAGCCTTACAATCCCATAATAGTGGATATACTTGAGGTTGTGGTAAAGAGTAAAAAGTGAAGAAGAATAAAGGAAAGATGACAAAGAAGAAAGGAAGAAACAGGGGCGTGCACCTAAAACAGTAGTGGTAGTCAGTGTTGGCAATTTCCATCCACTCATCTCACATAATCCTAATTGACAGTTGTACGCTCACCAGAAATAACCGGTTCCATACGTTTTCAGTCTTTCTGGGGCCATCCCAGGCAGACTGGATTACTAAGGTTTTCTTATCTCTCCAATTTCTATGCAATATAAAATCAAGGAGATAAGAAAGTTTGTAATTAATCTTTTCCTTAAATGACCCTCCTATCATCCTATCATCTCCCCCACCCCCAAACAAATAAATGGTTGTGACTTGTCCCACAATGGCCTTGGCAGTCAGTATAATAATAGACTTTTACAGCCGGGGTTACCATAAGTGCTGCTAACCCTAAATGCACTCCATTAATGTGAGTTTGAGAGCTTTTTTGAATGAATGAATGAATCAAAAGCCCGATATAGAGAGAGAGTGCAATTGAAGAACCTTGGTTGGCCTTTTTTTCCATAAACAACTGGCCTTCGTGAAAGTCCTCACTTGTGACCTCTGCCCAGACTGCACAGGGCTAAGCCCTCTTAGACCAATAGACAGGGTTGTGAAATGGCATTGATTTTCCTGAGTGGAATCAAATGGCAGTAAAACTTGCACACATCTGTGCCATTATCCTTTAAACCGATAAATGGATATTGAAAGAGGAAATAATGTTGATGTGTCATGGGGAAAAATAAAGTGTATACCTAGTGTGTGTATGTGTTCATTGTTGTGGGTTTCTGTGTTTGCGTTTTATTTATGTGCACTGCATGTACTGTATTTTTGCGCATACACGCTCATGGCAGTACTTTTTAGACAGAATGAAAACAAGTCTGAGCACAGCCACATGGTTTACCTGTCACAGCCTACATGTTACACAATACCTGCTCATTTCAACACACTGCAGAAACAGTAAATACTGTAAAACAGCAACAGGCATGCCCTTTAAATAAATATTGTGAAATAATTTGCATATAAAGCACATTGTTTATATATTGAGCTGGAATAATTGCTGCCAACGAAAGTGTTAGCAAATAAAGAAACATACAGTGCAAGATGGTTAAATGGCATGCTAACTTTTAAAGTGAGAAATTGTGTGTAATTTTAGCCACAAGGGGCAGGTCCTATCTTACGGGCGTCTGTTAACAGATCCAGTAAACACTGTATTGGGCATGAGCCTGTGTCCAAACACTATGGTGGGGTGACTCCTTTCAAATGAGGGAGACAAAAATACTAATGCTGCTCAGGTATTATAAATGTATGTACAGTTCAGTAAATGCTACCAATGCACCTTTTAAAATGTAGGTTTTCAATCACTGTCTGCACACTGCTTTTAAAAGTAATAATAAATAATATAATTCATGTCCAAATAAAATGTTAGGTCTAGTTTAACTCTATTTTAATAGTCCTCTGTCAGGATTAATATCTGATATTTAATGTGATGTGATATTTAGCTGCTCCTGGTGGGGTCTCCCCCCACAGAGAGGTCAAAGGGCAGGGTGAACAACAGATCAAGACCCCTGGAGCTGGTAGAAGTTCCATGGTTTTCTTCACGACGCAGATACCTGTCAGACCTTGTATCCTTCTGTTCCACTGACCTATACCATAAACCACTCTTTCACTCATTCACTCATTCACTCTCTCAAACACACAGAGATGCTACCATTAGTGTACATGCTACTGTACGAGCACTAAGCACATATCATATCATCCATATGGACAGGTTCACAAAGGGGCCAGGGGGCAGTGAACATACATCCATCTGTTGTGCCACTAATGTAGTAAATACAGCAGGGATTAGCCTACGCTCTAAAGCCGGGAGATAATGAATGTAAATGGTCTAGGGTCACCGGGCCGAGGCTCAGGTCCTGCTCTGTGGACGGTGTAATAGGCTGTGTCTTTTCACTCATTGATAGACTTCCGGCCAGGCTTTGCCTGCGAACATCCACTGTCACACTGGATGAGGAGATGAGAGCCCTCATGTACTTTACACACACACACACACAAACTAGTCATTTATAAACCAAAACAAAAATCTTAATAAAAAAAAAAAAGCATTCACCAGATCAGAAACGTTCTCACACGATGCTCACAAAGTCATGAATTGCATTGGAATTCATTAGCTTATAGATACAGCTCAACCCATTAATGTCAACTAGAAGATATGACCCTATGTCACCTTCTATGCTAAATACTATTGCACAATATCAACACACTGGAGGGAATAGTATTCTCTCAACTGAAATTTAAAGGGACACTGTTCAGTTTGTGTCTGGAAGTGCTGGTTAAAACCAGCATTACAACCAGATTGTTGTTTTGTTTGGAAACACACTTTCAGCAGTTAACAACTAACGTATTTATATAGCTAACAACAAGCATATAAAAGGCACTAGGTGGATTTATATTCAATTTAACATTTTTTAAAAAGACTACTGGAAATAAAAAGTAGAAGTAGCATTTTCGTGGTACAATAGAGTTGATATGTAAGCAAAATTTGAAAATAAAAATGTTCCCTATCAACTCAGAAAAATATTACAGCTACAGTACATTCATGATCTGATCATGGCAGCCAGAGGCTCCATGACTCCACAGAAGAGCCCTGCAGTCAAAGGGCAGCCTTGCCGTGTACCACGCAACAAAATAAACGGAGATACTGTTGAGTTTTGACCCAACATGTAAAGATAAAGTTAAACCTTGCTAGTTCAGAGGTAAGAAAAATCTATTCAACTTGATCTAAAGCTTTTACACTGCAACAATTGGTGTGGAGAGAAAGCAATTATGAAATATTTATGCAAATTATCAGAAAAGAGGCAACAAGAATTTTGGCGTGTACAGTACCAAATAATTTTAGCAATCAATGTATAATCAACATATAAAAGCCAAAGGCCCAAGGGATTTGTAACACTGAAATCTTCAAAGTCCACAAAGTTGATGACAAACGCGAAGAGCAGATGGGCCTTTTTAGCATATTTCTTATGTGCAGTCAGTTTTCCAGCCAGACCGGCCCATGTCTCACACTTTAGTCATACAAATAGCTTTCTCTTACATAAACAAGTTGGTTTTTGAAGCGCCTCTTTGCCCCTTGAGGACACGGCGAGTGAGAATGCATATTCATGACTGGTGCGTGTATTGTCATGTTGTAACGAAAGACAGGAAGCCAAGTGCCCACAGACATCCATTGTCGGGAGAGTTGCTTAGGGGCGTATGTATGCACGCTGACAAACACAAACACAACCACAGTGGGCATACACTAGAGGCCATCCAGAGAGATGGATTTGGAAAATAGCGGCTCCATGTTGCCAGCGGTATAATGCAGCCTGTTTAAGAATGATAGCTGAAAGCCAAGCCGTTTTGGTGGAAAAAGATCCATAACAGAAAAATCCCAAAGGGGCAGCACCTGCCTGTTTATGCAGGCAGGACACACCGGCTGTGTCTTCTAAGCACACACACACACATTCTCTCACATTCACTTACATGCATGTACACACAGATTATCTATCACACATGCATACACACACACACGCACACACACACACACACACACACACACACACAGACTAGAGGGCCATTTGAGCCTGTTGCTGTGAGGTGCAGAACAGGGGCCCCTCAAGGGCCGAAGGTCTTTGTTTCTTTTCCATGGGTTCTGCTCCACTCTGATGATGGGCCCATTGTCCTTGCCTGCAGTGGACCTGCACCATTCAGACGCTCTGATAAAGCCCCCTTTCATACAGCCAAGCAGAGAAAGAAGCAGTGAGAGAGGGAGGGGAGGATGGGAAAGGGGAAATCGGAGAGCGTTGGAGAGGGTTGAAGAAAGACAGGAAGAGGTGGAGGTATGGATGAGAGGCGTTGAGATTGGAGAGAGTGGGAGAGGGTTAAAGGGAGAAAGGCAAAAAACTGTTAGGGTTTTTTTTTTTTTTAAGGAAAGAACTGGAATGAATTGAGGCTGCAATTTTAAGCTACGCCAAAAGTTGTAAGGGGGAAAAAAGTGTCACTTTCTTTTGGCACGGAGCCTACTGGCAATTCATGTGTGTGTGTGTGGGGGGGGCTCAGCAGTGGGTACGTGTAGTGGGAAAGGTTGATGACCTAAACTGTTATTATTGATGATTTATGCTTGTGCCTGAGCACAGCTGTAGAGTTAGATCACCCAGAATGCACTTGTGGGGTAACAACCTGTTTCGCGTGTCCTCAAAGTGTGTGGCACGGCCCAAACCCTCGCTTGACTTGAAGTACATTTTTAGAATTTCATTCCACCTCTGACAGACTCTTTCCACCGCTACGTCACCCTTGCTTAAAAATGTATCAAAAAAAATAAAAAAAATGAATAACACTTTAAAATTAAAGCATCCGCCCTTTGACTCGCAAAATACAACCCAGTTCAGCCAAATTCACACGCAGATTTACTTATTTATTGTGAGTAACCATGCAACAGAACCAAACATGTTTTTTTCCCTCTCTGTTTTCTTCGTTCGAGGTTGGGGGGGGTGTGCGGAGAGGAAGAAGAGGAGAAAGGACAACCGCTGTAGCCGCAGTTTGGTGCCAGAGGGGAACGGTGCTCCGAATGGCGTGCGGCGCCGAGGTCAAACCAGCGGGGTTTGGCCTCAAGGCAGCCTCTCCGCTCTCCTCCGCAGGATTAGCTGGGTGACTGGTGAACAAGTCACTACGGTCATGTGTTTTTCAACAGCTTGTTCCGCAAGCACACACTCACACAGACATACAAAAAGCAGGCAGCGGTAAACAGACGCCAGCGACCACAGGAAGACATGGATTACAACCCCAGAGAGAAAGTGAAGCAGCTGGTCACTGCAGAAGGTTAATGATGCACCGCGAGTGAAAACTAAAGCCAAGGACCAGAAACCAGATTAAGACCATCCGAAAGATATCCGTATTAATGCGGATTAAGCTCTGCAGATTGAATCACCGCCTTTCTACTAGGAACCACTACTACTAGGAACACAAAAATAGAAAGATTATGCATTCTATTTTTGTACTGATGTGAGGTATTACAACAGACATGTTGTCGCAATAACCAGAAGTAATGTCCATAGCGAGGTGTTACATACAGTATTGATACAAATGTGCAGTTACACAAACAGACATTTTTATATAAAAATGGACTGTGGATGTCACTTTTGAAAGCAAGCTTCCCACAGGCCTTGTTCTGAGCTCACAATATGAACACACTCATTCAGATAGTGTAACAAATTAACTCAAGGCCAGTGACTCACCCTGTCAACACCAACACTTTCATTTGGACTAAAACATTA
>JAODLI010014592.1:0-24171 GCA_027575585.1 Percopsis omiscomaycus | reverse complement strand
ATTAATTACCAGTAAATATTTAAGAGAAAAAAATATATATAGTATAGTTTTAAAGCAGCTAATTTGACCACAAGAACATTAAACATGTATTCTTGGCTAGTAACGTATGCACTTGCAAAAATACCAATGCTAATGTTTTCAATCAGAGTGAATCTGGCCCAGATCCTTTGTGTGAAGTGCAGAGAAAATATCACCCACCGGTTTTATTAGACAATAAAGATTTACTTGAAGGTTTACCTTTATGTAATAATTCTGAATTAATTTTAATGGAATGGAAAATGGTGGGCAAATGTCTGCTTTTGAAGCACACGGTGAGAGACAGCTATGTTTACATTACCACTGAAAACAGAAAAAAAATGTATGCACATTTTATTAAAGATAATAAAACAGTATTAAAAACAAAACATAATCAAAAAGATCATTTTAAAACCTGGAAATTATCTCATGCTCCCCCAGGGGCTCTCGACCACCCCCACTAGTTGTTAACCACCGGAATATATTTACTTTACCAGCATTTAGCAGACGCTTTTATCCAAAGCAAGGTACAATTACTGCATTTGTCAATAGTTGAATAGGTCATACACCAGGCATTGTAAGTAAACACATTATTTTAGAATAGTGACATCAGCAGTCATCAGGGCTAACTTATGGAGCTTTTCCACTGCATAGTGCCGGCTCGACTCGGCTCGAGTTGACTCGACTAGTTTGCTTTTAGTACCCGGTAATTCATTTTCCACTGCCGATAGTACCCCTACAATGTAGCTGGGTGTCATAGCGACATTGTTGTCTTAACCACTCCTGCCATTGTCGTCCTTTATAGATCTGTAGTCACCTTGAAGTTTTATTTGAAAGAACTAGTTATTTTCCCTACACTGTTGGAATGTCCTTTGGGAGCCGTGTGTGGCCAACAGTTCAGAGACTTCTCAGTAGACCTTCTAGTTACGCTCTCACTGGATTCTGTCATCGGCAAACGTATGCACCTCCTCGGCGGTTTTGCAGGTTGTCATTAAAAAGATTGCGTCCGCTATAGAAACTTGCAGTATGTCCCGTGTCGCGCAATGACGCAGTGATGATTCTCTCTGACCAATTAGTAGTCTGCAGTGTTTTCACATCGCCTTTTGGTATCACAAAAGTAGTACCAGGTACCAGGTACTACTTTTGCCCAACAGAAAACCAAAAAAGGCGAGTCGAGTCGAGCCGGTACCATACAGTGCTAAAGCGCCATTAGATACTGAGCATCATACCACGGCATATCAGCATGCCATTCAGTGCTTAAAAAATAAATTGCTAAGAGCCGATCCTAGGATAGAGCAGGAGGAATTGAATACTGTAACAGGACCCATTGGAATATTGCCACGTCCCAAATGATAGTGGGCTATGAGTGTGCATCTAAACGTAGCCACTGGGAGGCTGACAGTGTTTCCTTACCCTCCCTCCTCCTGAAACCCCTCCAGTTCATCTCTTTGCTCTGCCAGCGTAGACTCCAGGTCCAGATAGCTTCCATTATGAGACAGCTGAAGGGCGCAGTCGTCAAGCTGAACGAGAGAAAAAGCACAGCACGGGTTAAACAGGCCTAGAGGTCAATGTGTATGTAAAAGCGTCATCTTATATCCAAGATACAGTGGAAAAGCATCACCAAATGATAGTACAACACAATATACATGGCATGGCACGCTCAGGAACCTCATTTGCTGCACGTAGGTAACTTACTGTAATACAATGGCAGATTACATAACTTTAAAAAAACGTCTTCTATAGGTTCTATAACATTTGAAGTATTATTGCAGTAGAAATATCTGCCCATGTATACCGTTTAAATGTGGTCACAGTTTGGATACGTGGTCACAAAAAGTGTTATTTTCATGGTTTCTTTCAGGCTCAAATAATCTGACTATTTAATTTGAATTAGGCCTGCAATTGATGAAAGAAGGTTCTCATGAAAGGCTATTGACCAACCTGTAACAAAATGTAACCTTTATACCTCTTTCATTTTGAACTGTGTTGGATTTGTTTGTTTTAAAGTGACATAGACAAAGGTCCAGCAGTAGCAATGTGATCGTTCTAGTGTGAGCTGAAGTCTACTCTAGCGAGGAAGCCCGACACCACATTCTAACATGCACCAAGCTAGTCTTAGCGCAATAGAGTTCTCACAAGCACTTGTCATGACTGCACAGAGAAGGAGGCTTGCGAGATAGCCGGGAAGAAGTGCAATTTGGCAGTGTAGGGATTCTTCTTCCACTGCCTTTTCTGTCTGACAAACTATCACAGCAATGGCTATTTAGGAGAGAGGTTACATTTGTTCTGGGCTGGAGTGGCATTGCCAACCCAATCATTAGTTGACAGGCTATGAGACCATTTATAAAAGAAGGGGATGGGGAAATGAGAGTGTCTGTTCACTGTTCGGTTTAGTTGATCTTAGACTTGGGGATTAACCTATTTATATGCAGATCCTGTCAGAGCATTAGCTCCACAGGACCCAGCTCGGATGGGAAGCAGGAAAACAAACAGCATTATGGGAGGAGGGAGACACTAATCCAACAATAGACTGTCACAAAATCAGTGAACAAATAAATGTCCTCGTAAGACATTCATGTGTTTGTGAATGTCACCAAATGGTGGACTTCATAAGGTAGCAAAGAATGTACCTCAAACGTGGCATCCAACATCTACACATACTGTATGTAACATAGTGAGTGAGATTTAATACCATGTGTTTATTTATTTATTTCAGTCAAAATCTAACTGGTGCCAGGTCTGTTGTGGTTCTGTTTCCTCCCACAAATGACGAGAACCTCATTGAATGTGAAGGAAAAGGCTGGGAAAGCCATTATGGTTCTACAAGCTTTAATCTTCATTCTGTTTGTATTACTGTACTACAGCACTTACAGTTAGTACTTTGTCATATTTGAAAACTGAAAGAAAACATGTAGTTTATAAGGCACCCCCTACCTCCTATGTTTTTATCACTATCTCTCTACGCTGTTGTGTGTTTCCTTTGCTTTGTGAGAAAAACACCTGCAACAAGGCAGGGGAGAAGTAGAATCCCTTGGAAAAATCCATTCTTTCAAGGCTATTGACAAGTCCGCGTCAGGATGGTGTTATTACAGTAAGACAAAGAGAGAATGAGAAAAATACAGACAGGAACAGCATGCATGTATTAAAGACATGAGAGATTTAGAGAGAGAGTGAAAGATTGAGGAAAGAAAAGCAAGATAGAGTGTTTCTCCATTTTGCAAGACAGATTCTGGGCTGAAAGAACATCTAGAAATGAGGGCCAAAGCTTGCTATATTTATGCCTATAGACAGGTGCGGCTTGGAAAAAGATGGGTGCGTCTCTGACATGAAATGCGTGAAATTCAGCATAAAGAAATAAATAAAAAAGATATCTACTGACCAAGGGTTCAAAACTACTGTACACCTACTGTATGTTTTGGAAGGAACAAAAGACTAAATTTTATCATGCTTTATTTCTATGAAGTCTTTCATCCATATAGTTTCTAAAAATATGTATGTCATTGGTATGTAGATAAAGTACCAGTCAAAAGTTTGGACACTCTTTCCTATTAACTTGAATGGGAAAGTGTGTCCAAACATTTGACTGGTACTGTATGTTTTGAGGTTCGATATTGTTTGCACATTACTTTTTACAACTGTTCATACCCTTATGACACATTTTAGTATCTTTGAATTTTCTTAAATTGGGTAAGAAGAAAACTTCACCCAATCGCAAAAGTAAAATTATCTTCTTAAAATACTCTTTTAGACAGAATTTGTACCGTTTTATACTCACACAAACTGAAATAGACAAAAACAATGGTCCAAAGTTAAAGCTGTAACCGGTAATTAGACAAATGTGGATCCAAGAAATACATTTCTTCACACAAGGTTGTGCCTCTCAGAGCAAAGACTCCACCAGACCTTTTTAAGCCTGCCTGTTATGGTAAACTACACTAATCAATCTATTTATCACAAATAATTTCAACGACCCATCAATAAATCTATACATCCATCCAGCCACCCTGTGTCTTAGTTCTTAGTCATTATATAATCAAGTTGGATTACTGAATATAGCTTTAGTACTATTACAACTAGGCCACAGCGATCCACAGAAATGGATCCTAATCCAGAGACAGTGCTCTCAGATTAACAGTAGCGATGGCTTCCTTAGTTGTCCCCCACCCAGGTCTTGAACCCGTGGTGGCCTTATGATGGCCGAGTCCAGAGAAGCAACCACAAGGGCTCCACTCACACACTGAGGTCTGGCCTCTCCCTTCAACCACCATACTGTGGTCCGCTGGCCTGACAGGCAGTTAAGGCAGTCAAAACTAAAAATAAACACCATACAATTTCCAATTTCAAAACGCTATCTCACTCCAAAAGCCTTTGTGCCTCTGGAGGTCATTGTCTTGCTTGTGAGTTATATAGCAAATGTCAACCTATTTTGTCAGAGCACTCGCTGAAACATCTTTAAGTTCATTCCACAAAGTGCATTGTATTTGTTGCATTTCTCTAAGAGAGGAGAATTACCAAACTCATTAAAATTCACTACAAGCATGAGAAGGAAACCACAAGGGTAATCTTAAACTGCAAGCATGCAAAGGATGAGTCTGCGCAGGGATCTAACGGTAGTTCTGCTCAGTGGAAGTCTGAGCCGAGATGATGCTCCAAAGTACAGACTGGCTAAACCACAACTCTACATAACAATGTGTAAAACATCTCAAAAGAGCTTTGACAGGCCCGAGGGACGGACCTGTATTTTACAGCGTTTAGCATAACTTCTTATTTTGGAACTCTGTAATTTCTCCGGAATAATTTGCAGGAAAACAACCATACCAGAAAAAGTTAAATTGTTAAAGTTAGTGTCCATTCTCCAGACTTAGCCACATCTTCCCTTCCTTTGGATTCAGATTTTTAAACTGACTCAATACCTCAAGGTTACCATGCCACAAATCTAAAATGGATAGGCCCAGATAGACAACTATGTTCAGCTTCAAAAGGGTATTTTAATGTTGATATACTCAATAGGCTAATATACAGTATTTACAGAGACGTCACATTTATGATAAACGTTGGCCAGGCTATGCACCATACTTTTTCTGCATGCGCGGGCAGTCGTCATAGAAAAAGAACATGAATTATTCATTGCAGAATTCAATAGTTGAGTCGGGAAGTGCAAAGTCAGGCTCTCTTACAGAGGAGAGAGAGCCTCATCTCTATGGCAGGTGCTGCTGAGATAAGCAGTACTCTGCGTGGCGAGTCTCCATCACAAACGCTCTTCCGTCTTTACATCACATTTGTGCAGTCTACTTACAGTACAATGCTACTTGATACTGCTTGATTTGTGCCCAGAACGACTCCTGTGGTCAAACCAGCAGTACAAAATCAAAACGGTTGTTTTGAAACTCCCACAGAGCGTTCCCTTCCGGGGGCCTGAGGGCTGAGCATCGCACACTCCTCTCTACCCCCCCCCCCCTCCCCGACAACACACACAGATTGTTCCATCTATCCGTTTTTGGAGGTTTTCCTAGTTAGGGGATATTGTTTATTTCAGCGTGAACTGTGTGGCTGACACTGAACTATGTATTCAAGTCTATACAAATATACCTGAATACTTGTTTCTTTTCCCAGTGGGCAACTTGTGGAGCCCATAACCAGACACTCATGGCCTCTCAACCCTCGCCTCCTCCAGAGACCTCAGGCTGAAACTGACAGGAACAGTCCAGACCCTACGACAGCACATACTAGCTGTGTTGGCTCCCTGGCACCACGTGTTAGCACCAGCCTATTTATATCACGCTGAGCTTCACATCCCCAGACGTCTACAGGGACATGGCAAGAAGGCAATAGGTTTGCTGATCATTACAATAGCAAAGCCGACTGAATATATGTGGACCCCCGACTATGTGAGTTTGATGCTCAAACGGTGTGGGATGGTCCTAGTGGCACGGGGATGACTCTCCTGCGATAACACAACAGCTGCTGCTCTCTCAGCTTAGTGTGATCATGTGACCGTTGTTGACTAGCCAGATACAGAACCTTGCTACTCCCTCCCCTGTCTCGTTTGCGGTCCCACAGGCCCACTGCTAAACTGAGATCAATCGAGTTTGCAAAGTACATCAACCCTTTGTTTGTGTTTTTTTTTTTTTATTATTTCTGTCTGGTTCCCTCTGCCATCCTTAGCGGTGGAAAGTTTTCCTATTCCCTGCGAGTCGGCTGGAGAATGAGAGCCAGGCTTGTGGTGATCCACAGTATCCTCGGGCTTCCGTGACTTATCTTACCAGCTCCATACTCAAACAGGATGGAGAAGCAATGATGTGACACAATGATGAAAGAGCCAAATTAACTCTCCATTTGGACCTGTGTGACTTATTTTTGCTTGATAAAGGATTACTTGCCCCTCGCTGTTTAAAATGCATGGTCAGTGGAAGAGGCTTTCCATAAGAATGTGTGACAGCTAGGCTACAACACAACTTAAAAAGTTCTCAGGGCCTTCAACAAACAGAAAAAAGGCCCCTGGCTGTCTTAATTTAAATTGGTAGGCTTAGACACTATCTTCAATAAGGCCTACTGTACTGTTTGTTGACCTGTTCAAAACTAGATACTAGGTAACCCTTGTATCCAAAAACTGATGCAAATCAAAGGGGGCAGATTTGATGCTGACCAAACAGATATTCTCATGGCAATAAAAGACTGGAAAATTCTTTCTGTGCTTTTTTTAGCATCCTCACAAACACTAGCCAGTGAGTAAATGATACATTTAAAAAATGACACCCAAATTGGACATGAATAAAAAGACAACAAGCATCACTCATACCTTAACTTTTGAATGCTAAAAGTGTATTTGTTAGCATAGCCTACAGTAGTCTACTTGGGTGGTTCGATAGGGACACAGAAATATTCTCTTAGGCAATGGTAATGTTTGTTATAATTAGTCAAATCGGCAAAAGTAAAGAGAATTGAACAAGAAAAGAGAGACTGCGGTTGTTGTGGTAAACATTAACTGTTGTATACCCCACAAACCCTTCCACCACCCCCTACAAAGGTATTGCAGCCTGCTGCCCACTGCTCTGTGAACTTCAGCTGCCCAGCATTCCATAATGTCACACTAAATACCAGACCAGTACAGCTCGAATTGGGTTAACTGTTGATGCCTTTGTCATCTCACCTCATCTCATCACCAGGAAACGGCTTCATATATTTTATTAACGGTCCATTAACCTTTGTTGTTAGCAACCTTATACTGTCGCCTATATTTACAGACCGGTGAGCAAATTAGCCTAGTTTATACGATAACTTATTAACCAGGTTGATTTACAAAATAGTGTACTCTTTTCTATTTACATAACCCCTAAATTCATATGCTCATCAAAAAGTTGCAATATACCTTATGTCAGATCACTAGATGCCCATTTCTTACCTTATGTGGCGCTTTTAGAAGCCTGTGGATTCCAGCAATCTGATTGTTCAGAGGAATATCTTCCCTGAAAGTGTACTGAGGTGGTCTGGTAGGCTCAGGAAAATTGGTGCTGTTAAACGGATCAGTATCATCTAAAAACTGCACCCTGCATACAAACGTGGCCATGGTGTATCCATGCAAGGCGGTTTACAAATCTATCAAATTAGTGGATGCGCCACGCACCCCTACAATGACGAGCAGCCCCCGGCAGCCGGGGGGACAGCAGTCCACCGGCAGGTCTTGTGCAGTAGCAAACCCAGCAGCCTCTGTTATCCTTGGACCTTCTCCATTCGAATTATACTGCCACAGATGATTCAAGATCATGAAAAATCGTCTCAAAGTAAATATCCACGATACCTCGCAGTGAGGTATTTCTTTTGAGATACTCGTTCGTTCAGAGTGTCACAGTTGTGTTGAGATTAGCAGGGCGGCAGTATCCAAGGGCATTACGGGCGATTAAGGTTCTGAGACAGACTGCGGACGGAACTGCTACACTTGGTGTCTGGTTTGAGGAGACGATGGGAGACCGGGGCTCCCTCCTTCAGCGTAAACTCCAATGGCATAGCAACGAGACTACAGCTCTCACAATACATGCGCTCTCCTAATGCACGCGTAATGGCGGCCTCTAGTGTTGCATTATGTGTAAAGCACACCACATACGGCACTGAATTTGAAATCACAGCAATGGTTTGAGTGGAAGTTATCAGTCTCAAACCATCTATGAGATTATCAAATCTCGTGACAATTCACCACCTTCCTTTTCAATTCGTGAACATGCCTTGTTATCACCTATATAATATATATAAAGGAGCTTTGAAGCAAATAACTGCTGCCTTACAAAAATTGAATGTAAGAGTCAAGCTCATAATTAATAAAACAGCACTAAATAATACAAATTACATTTAATATATTTACAACAAATATTTACAACACTTTTATCAACTTGACAATTTATCAACCCAATTTTAATAAAATAATTTGTATAACTTCCACCTCTCATAGATGGCATGTGATGTGATTACAATTATAATTAGGTCATATAATTGTATAAATGTCCAAAGCGACTTACAATTACAAGGAGCAGATAGGATGCTTACAGGTAGGCCAAGACAGGGGCTTGGTCTAGGTCCAAAGCCTATACCACTAGACTATCCTGCCCCCTTACAAAAAGATTAAATACTTTTTAAGTAAAGTTACAATAAAGTAACTCAACTACAAATTACAAAATACAATTCATAGATATACATGCGTAGCATAAGAATTATATTCTAAAGCAGTTTTACACACACACTACAATCCATTTTACAAGAAGTGTCTACACATGAAATAAGTGACTAATAATATGCCATGTCAAGCAATTTTGCTAATTTGGCTGGTTTTTCATTTCATTACTGGTTAATCTCTAACTGAACAGCTTCCCATAAATAGGAATTCAAATACGGAACACATATCACTCTTCCACTGCTCCGTGTCCAGTTGAGTCACGTCTTAGCACTGTCAGTATCGAGTGGATTATGAAGATACAAATACCCAACCCGGGCCTGGAGGCCAGAATACTGTCCCATCAGCAGCTGGAGATACTTGAGGGGGAGGAGGCTGGAGACAGACCCAAATGGGACAACAAGGCCCAGTACATGCTGACCTGTGTGGGGTTTTGTGTTGGACTGGGGAACGTCTGGCGCTTCCCATATCTGTGCCAGAGTCACGGTGGAGGCAAGTCAACCGACTGATAAAGTTCAGTCTTTTCCTTTTCTGGATGTTGGGTAAAAATATCTGTGCTGAGTAGAGTAACTGAAACTTGAAAAGAATTCAAAGCCATGATAAGAAGTGAAGTACGTGTGCATTCGATTCAGAAAAGAATGGAGAGCAGATCATCGACATTAAACTCTCATACACTTGTGTTGTTCTAGTAACTTTAATAGTTCAACTCAGCTTGTGCTATAGCTAATTGACATCCTTCTGTTGACTAACTCATTTTGGACATTTTTTGAGCCACTGCTCCAGTTATGATAAAGTATCGCACAGTACAGTTAAATATGGATAGACTAAATTTGCTTTCAGATACAGTAGAGAAAAACGGAATGTCTTCTGAATTACACTGTATAGTGGCTGACAGAAAAGCCTTGCTGGAGCAAGGAGTGGCCTACACTGACCTCAAATTCTCAATGTCACCATGCAAGATGTCCAGTTAGTTCCTGGGTTTTATCTCTATGTGTGTTTCCATACATGTTGTGCATTTTAACTGACTCAATGAAAATTTAAAGGGTAACTCCACCTTGGATTAAACACAACCACAGTCTGAAAAGTCCACTAAATAAAGCAGTTAAAATACACTTTATTGATGTTTCCGCTCTGTGATCTCCATAGTTTAATTATGAGTCTTAGGGCGGTGGTAGAGGGGAGAAGGAGCTAACAAGCATGTCTATTAAATATACAGTGCTTTTTATTGGACGCTAAACACGGTCTTGGTGACTCTGGACCTTGTCATGCAAATTACGGCTACTGTAGGAACTTAGGTAAAATGTAAGTTTTATTAGGCACCAGGCCGACTTTATTACCACCACATAAGACACACCCAAGACACACTTTGTTTGTGTAGTACCAAGAAGACACAACGGACATTTTCTTTCCTCTTCTTTCAGGTGCATTTATGATCCCCTTTCTAATCCTGCTGGTTCTTGAAGGAATCCCACTTCTCCACCTTGAGTTTGCTATTGGCCAACGTTTGAGAAAAGGCAGTTTGGGCGTCTGGTCTACAATTCATCCTTATCTGACAGGCGTTGGTGAGGAAACAGTTTTTTTTCCTTCTCGGATTATGGCACATCTATTTCTAAAACACTGCGAGTGACACATTTTTTACATTATTTGGCAGGCATTGCATCAATGTGTGTATCGCTTATTGTAAGCCTCTACTACAACACCATAATCGCTTGGGTTTTGTGGTACCTCTTCAATTCCTTTCAAGACCCTCTGCCATGGAGCCAGTGTCCTGTCAATGCCAACTTGACAGGTAGAGTACTACATGTTTTATTGCTCTGGTAGAATGGTGCTTTTTGATAGAGCGCTGTTATTATTAACATTCTGCCAGGCCATGTATCTGAGTGTGAGAGGAGCTCGTCCGTGGACTACTACTGGTACAGAGAGACACTGAACATGACGTCGAAGGTTGAGGATGACGGTGGCCTACAATGGTGGATATTGTTGTGCCATGTTTGTGCCTGGGCTGTTCTCTATGTCTGCATAATTCGTGGCATTGAGACCACTGGGAAGGTATGACGGGATCAGTTCTCCCTGTGTTTACTGTAAATTATATACTTTTTTATTTTAAAGTTTGATGATGAAATAAATCTTTTTCTTTTCCAAAGGCTGTGTATGTGACTTCAACACTACCATATGTGGTGCTGACAATTTTTCTGATCAGAGGATTAACTCTAAAGGGCTCCTTAAATGGAGTCAAGTTCCTCTTCACACCAGATGTAAGTGTTTTGTGTTGATTTTGGTGTATATACAGACATTTTTTCTAGAAAAGGTTAATCAGAACACATCCTTTAAAGAGCCAATTACAAGCTGAGAACCTTATATATAAATACCTAAAGGTTCAGGACCTGTAAGTACTATTTATCTCAAAAGTTTAAACAAGCATTAAAATACCAGATGTGTGTATAATATTTTGTATTCTAGCTGGCAGAGCTGGCCAATCCATCCACCTGGCTGGATGCAGGTGCTCAGGTTTTCTATTCCTTCTCCCTGGCTTTTGGTGGTCTTATCTCTTTCTCCAGCTACAACTCGGTGCAGTGAGTCTGATATTTTATGTACAGTATTTCTATAGCAACACATCTTATTACAATGTTACACCACCTTGTGTAAAAATCTGTGTGTAGTGTTTGAGAAAAAGAAAGGCCAAATTTTGTCTCCCTCCAGTAACAACTGTGAACAAGATGCATTGATTGTTTCCGCCATCAACGGCTTTACCTCGGTGTATGCCGCTACAGTCATCTACACCATCATTGGCTTCAGAGCCACGGAGAGATTTGACAGCTGTCTTGGCGGGTATGATAAATTGTGTATTCAACCCTCGACTCTATAGCTTCCATGCTTTAATATAATTCCACCCACTGATCGCTCACATTACACATTACACCAATCTCAAGTATAGTGTTCCATCATCATCACATACAGAAGGGATTTCATACAAAATGTCAGTTTGTGGACTTATATTGAGGTAAGGCTGTTGAGGGATTATTCAAAGTTTATAATAAAAGCATTAAGGCTTTTCACATGAGCGGTGATAGCGCTCTGTTAACATCTCTTTGTCTTTAAGAAATATCTTAGCATTGCTCAATGCCTTTGATCTTCCTGAGGGTAACATGACCGAGAACAACTATAATCAGGTTTTCCAAAACCTCAACGAAACATACCCTGATGTAATCCAACGCCTCGATCTAAAAATCTGTAACCTGGACGCTTTTCTCAGTGAGGTAAGAAAAGACATTAGCATTCGTAATAGAATACAAAAGTACAAGATGATAAAATGTTTTGCTGTTATAGTGTGCCATGTCTTTGTCTAGGGAGTGGAAGGAACTGGTCTGGCCTTCATTGTGTTCACAGAGGCCATCACCAAGATGCCCATCTCCCCACTGTGGGCTGTCCTCTTCTTCATAATGCTTTTTTGTCTTGGCCTGTCGTCCATGTTTGGTAACATTGAGGGAGTTCTAGTACCATTGCAGGACCTCAACGTCTTCCCAAAGTGTTGGCCCAAAGAGGCAACCACTGGTAATCCCTTGTCCTTTGTCTCCGACACAAGATGTCACAGTACATTAATTCATGTAATTGGTAAATGGCTGTAATGACAGCTCCATCTGGTCAAAAGATGTAATTGCACATATATGTCCTATTTTGACCTTTTTATTCATTCGTTTTTTGTATTTTTCTGCTGTAGTTGCCAATTATTATTTGTCATTATCATATTTATTTTTTATTTGTTTCTATTACAGGTGTAACTTGTGTATTTTGCTGTCTGGTGGGACTAATATTTGTTCAAGGCTCTGGAAACTACTGGCTTTCCCTCTTTGACAGCTATGGAGGGTCCATCACTCTCTTGGTTGTGGCGTTCTGTGAGATGGTCTCAGTTGTGTACATATATGGAATAGACAGGTGACGAAGAAGGACATAACTGTAGATGCTTCTAGTCTAGATGTCGTATCATTTTAATTTACATATACAGGATCATAAGCCAACCTATTAAGCCTATTTTCTGTAGTTCTGATTATCTTACAGTATACAGTAGGCACTATAATGTCAAAATCACCATACAGTATATTTAATACTTAAAATACTATATATACTATAATAAAATTATTATTATTATTATTAATTAATAATAAATAATAATTTAAAAATAATAATAATTATCATTCTTATCTCCCAAGGTTCAATGAAGACATTGAGTTTATGATTGGCCACAAGCCCAACTATTTCTGGCAACTGTCCTGGAGAGTTATCAGCCCACTTGTAATTTTGTTCATCTTGGTCTTCTACTTCATCACTAAAGTCTCTGAAGAACTCCTTTACAAAACCTGGGATCCTGAATCGGTAGGATTATTAATCTCTCTCTCTCTCTCTCTCTCTCTCTCTCTCTCTCTCTCTCTCTCTCTCTCTCTCTCTCTCTCTCACACACACACACACTCTCCCTCTCTCTCGTAATCATGAAGAAATATTACACAAAACAGCAACACAACAAATCATAAATGATTCCACACTGTGTTTGCAGAAAGAGTTCCCTGCATTGGAGCAAAAATTCTATCCATCTTGGATAAATGTGATCATCTTCATACTGGCGGGAATACCCAGTCTTTGTATACCCATAGTTGCAACCTATAAATGTTTGAAGTCATATGGGAGCAGGTCAAACCCTGAGGATGTCGACGATGCCTCTGTTCAAATTCGAATGAATGATAAGTGCCATAAAGATATGGTTTCATTGTGAGACAATGAGTTTGAGTTTTGCTCTACATTAATATTGTTTTAATATTTTGTCTTCGCCAATTACTGAAGTGGATTTACTTCACACCCTTCATTTCACACCTCAATTCATGATGATATTGTCAACCACTAGGGGGCAGTGGTGCCTTACATTTGAGCAGGCCTAAGATAAGTAAATATGCATTCTACATGTCAAACATATAATTTAGTGTCCAATCAAAAAACATTCTTGTGTTATTTTTAAAGGAAATGATATGGTACCATCTCCTAAAATTATTCTGTTATATTGGATCGTATGGATGATAGAAGCAAATCTCGCCAGGTGGGGTCGCTGCTGCAATTTGAGTTAACTGAGGTCATTCATTTTATCGTCCAAATATTAATACGGTAGCCATGGGAAATATGACTGGAAATTGGGAATTGGAGATTTTTAGATATAAAATAAGTGCAATCTGACTAAAATGGATGTAATTGTGTTTTTTGAATGTGAATTTTTTCTATGCTTTTATGAATACAGAATATCTATTTGCCACATTTGAAAGATGCTAACAATTCTCTGATAGATAAATCCCAATGTTAACAACTGGTAAATTATTGTTTTTTGTTAGGAAAGTTTGCACTATAATGAATATTGAAAAAGCTTATTACTGTAGTTAAATACGAAAGTAAATTAAAGAGAGTTTGCGGCTATACAGTATTGTCCATCCAGTGTAGTTTCTTAGTTTCCCATTGACTCTTATTTATCGTAGCGTTAGATCAGGCCTGCCACGGTAGTCTGCCCACTGCTGTCAGTCAGCAGTCTGTCAGCTGACTCACCTACACCAACCTCATTGGCCCACTGAATGAAGGAGGTTCTTTTAAATAGTCCCCCCATCATTACTATTTTACTTGATAAATATGCTGCAGAACGTTGGCCACCTCCCCAGCTCCACCCATTCTTTGTCTTTATATTGTTGTACACCTTTCTTTTCATTATACCATTTTCACTAACGTAAATATTTAGGGTTGTTTTCAGATATTGCTTGGCCCTATTACAGGTATTACGTGTATGCATATGACTGTATTTAAGTTATCATAATTGCAAATGGTCATACATGTTTACAATCATGTTATTGCTGTTAAAACTTCATGTCTGCTGCTGGCCTATTCGGGAGATTAAAAGCCTCTGTTTCGATACATCCATACTTACTTACCAGTATGATGAGTAGAAGCCCCCCGAACTAGCCATTCTGCCAATGATAAATTGTTAAATTGCATAATTCTATATGTCCTAATAAATTGTTTTTGTACAATAGCACGGGAGTGGTCTGACTCAATCTTGAACCATTACACAAGAGCTTTTGAACAAACAAGAAAACAAGACACATTGTTCTCTTAGTTCTCACAGCCAGCAAACACTATGAGATTAATAATGTAAACATTACACATTTCCCTCACATAGGCTACTTGTACCCAGTCACCAGTAAGTCTTCCCATAAAAACAGTAGACCTGTTTGAATCAGCAGAAAACCGTTTGTGAGTGTCTCGCTAAACACACCAGCAACATACATCAGGTGATGGATAGCAAAAATGGAGATGCAGGCGAGACTAAGGTCCCTGGAACCAAAGACACTGAAGAAAGACCAAAGTGGGACAATAAGGTTCAATACCTACTTACATGCATAGGTTTTGCAGTGGGGCTTGGAAACGTGTGGAGATTTCCATATTTGTGCCAAATCTATGGTGGAGGTAAGAGCATTTCTGTATTGATGGGTTAGTGCAAAATAATTAGGTTATGCACGTATTCAACAGTTTAATAAACACTAAAAAAGATAATAGAATGGTAAATAAATAAATATAAAATGTGAAATACAAATGTAAAAGAAACTAGAGGTGTCATACTGTATAATATACATACAAAAAAAGCAATAACGAGTTTGTTAATATAGAGTGTTTAATTTTCTTAAAATATGTTAAGTTAATTATTCTTGCTTGCAGTGTAGTTTCCTTTAAGAACAAACATTAGCTCAAGTATAATTATCTTAATACAAGTTAATGAACTTGAGTCAACGGACAAATTGTCTTGCCAGTAAATGTGTTGGTAGCAGCTTTTTGTTTTTAATCTGGTCTGGGAATCATACTGTTCAGTCTGCATGTTTCTATTTCCATTGACAGCAAGCCAAGTATAAAGTCTGACCCGTGGGGATATTGCAACTTCTTATCTGGAGCCAAAAACAACCATATGTCATGATATCTTTTGTTAGTTCTGTCATCTCATGGCTTTGTGTATTTCCACCGTAAAATATCTACTGCTTTTTATTAGTCAAGTGAAAAAATCAGTTCCCTTGATACAGAATCAAAATGATTCTAATTGATTACACTTGACTCAGCGTCTTTATGTTGGCCTACAGCTTGATATGAGACGCTACGATAACATTCTGATAGCTGCTAAGCTGTGAACAAAAGGTAGAGGTCCGTCCATTAAACGCGCAAGGTCAATTCTTTACACTTGAAACCTTGTCAGCAACTCAATTCTAGTTCAAACAGCGTACGTGTTATCAGGTCTGAGAGTGACTGTGTCAGTGTTATGCTTTATTCCAAGGGGCTTTCCTCATTCCTTATCTCATTGCCCTGGTGTTTGAGGGGCTTCCTTTGCTGTACATGGAGCTGGCGATTGGACAAAGGCTTCGCATGGGAAGCATTGGCGTGTGGAATTCTATCTCTCCATACCTCGGGGGCGTAGGTGGGAAAATGCGACACACAATCAAACTGAAAAATATATTTCAATTTAGGTACGCTACATAGTGGCTAAACGTACGTGCACACACATGCTGTGTATTTTAAATGTCTGAATATGGAAGTGCATGACACACATACAAACCATATTCCAATGCAATTCCCAGTATTGAATCTTCTGACCATACGTTACCTCCCTGTTCCTGTTCTGCAGGTGTTGCATCCTTGGTGACCTCCTTCCTGGTCGGCCTGTTCTACAACACTATCCTGTCCTGGGTGCTGTGGTACTTCTTCCACTCTTTTCAAAATCCTCTTCCCTGGGTGGACTGTCCAGTTAACCTAAATCACACCGGTAGCAGCTTTGTTTATTTGTTGACACGCCTTCCTATCCAGCTACAGTACGAGGGGTTGTAGCTTGAGCGTCTGTTTCTCCAACGCAGGGTATGTGACTGAATGTGAGAAGAGCGGTCCGGTGAACTATTTTTGGTATCGCACAACTCTAAACATCACACCAAACATTGAGACCAGTGGTTCGTTACAATGGTGGCTGGTGGTGTGTCTGGCTACTGCCTGGTGCCTTGTCTACCTCTGCTTCATACGGGGCATTGAGACCATTGGAAAGGTAATTGAGGATTGGCTTTAAGTTTAATGTCTCTAACTGCAATTCCACAATTGACATTATTATGATCAATCAAAGGCAGTGCATAAGCCTAATAGAACATATACAGCAGCTCTATCATAACGCTCGTGTTCAGGCACTGTGAATGCACATTGGAAAGCGTATATACAAACACAGTGTTTGCAACCCATGGAGTTGACTGCAATATGACATCATCTTCTATATTTTTCATCAGGCAACCTATGTGACTGCTACCTTTCCATATCTAGTGCTGACCATCTTTTTGATTCGCGCATTAACTCTGCCTGGGGCCGCTGACGGCTTGGTATATCTCTTCACGCCAAATGTGAGTATTGTTATTGTTTGCTATTTATTAAAATATAGTTGCCTGACAAGAAAGTATGAGTTAATGAAATGCATGTTATTGACAGTGGGAAACCCTGAAGAACCCTAAAGTGTGGTTGGACGCTGCTACTCAGATCTTCTTCTCCTTGTCTTTGGCGTTTGGCGGGCTCATTGCTTTTTCCAGCTATAACCCTCAAAAGTAGTTAAAACGTAAAATTAATCATAAATAAACTCACCCTACCAGAATACAAACTAACGCTACAGAGATCTGTATCTTGTGCAGGAACAACTGTGAAAGAGACGCCTTAATAGTCGGATGTGTCAACAGCTTCACATCTATATATGCTTCAATTCCCATTTTTGCCATTCTTGGATTCAAAGCAAATGAAAACTACAATGACTGTCTTAACAGGTAGGTCTACGTGCCACCAAGACATTTACTGTATATATACGGTATACTGTATATGACCTATGACCTACTATATATGTACTGTATACTCTATGACCTGTATATTTACGTTTTCTGCTTCTAATTTGTCTCACCCGTTTAAATTTTGTTTCTGTTCAGGCAACCAGGTTACCTGCTTGGTTCTGGTCTCCCATACACTGTATATTAAACATTTCTAACGGAATAATTTATTTGGTTTTTCAGAAATATTTTAAAATTGACAAATGCGTTTAACATTGGGGATCAAAACATAACTGTTGGTAACTATGCTGACTGGTTAACTCATCTGAACCACACTGATCCCTACGAGGTTGCAAGCCTCAATTTAAAGACCTGCGATCTTCAAACCTTCCTGGGCCAGGTACTGCAGAGCTCCAAAGCAGTAAAGTCTTCATTTGGTATCCATGAATCATTGTATACAGTGTTGTGTGAATAGGTTGTGTTTACATCCCACTCCGCCTCCAGAGTGCGTCTGGAACAGGACTGGCCTTCATTGTGTTCACGGAGGCTGTGATCAAAATGCCCGGCTCCCAGGTGTGGGCGGTGCTGTTCTTCATCATGCTCTTCATGCTGGGCCTGTCCTCCATGTTTGGCAACCTGGAGGGAGTCCTCACCCCCTTACTGGACCTGCACGTGATACCCCCCTGCATACCCAAGGAGGTTTTCACAGGTAAGAAAACACACAGCTTACTGTATGGGATTTGGATTGTAATGAACCCTTCTTCTTCTGATGTAAATTAATATGAAAAAATACAAACAAACATTTTCAGTCACTATGCATCGTATACACAGTAACAGACAAGAATAACGTTGTAAATTCAACCTTTACTTTCCAGGGTTGATGTGTCTCACCTCCTTTTCTGTGGCCCTGATCTTTACCATGGGCTCTGGAAACTACTGGCTGGCCATTTTCAACAGCTACGTGGGATCCCTGCCTCTTCTCATCATAGCTTTCTTTGAGATTGTTGCTGTCGTGTACATCTATGGGATAAATAGGTAGGTTTCCTGATTGGCCCCACACACCATGTAGGGAATTATTAAAATGGCGCTTCTGGCAATTCTGGTGTAATTTGGATTTTTTTTTTTTTAAAGAGTCATACTATTGCAGTCTGGCTTTTTGAAAGATGCACTTCTGTGAATGGAATCAATTCATTACAAATCTTGCAGTAATCTGGTTGACCACTGGGGGGTAGCCAATAGTTAAAGTGAATCACAACGTGTGCAATTGTGTTGCCTTAACCGTGAGGGGGCCCTGTATTCCCAGGAGTCCTACTGTAAATCCTACAGTAAAACCACTGTGTGTTTCTCAGCTATATCTCTCCAATTCACCAGCTGCCACAAATGAACACAATTAGAGGAAATACTTCATTCAGGGAAACATATTTACTGTACAATTGTTAATGTAATCCTACATGATGGCGTTGTGCCCACAGGTTTAGTGAGGATATAGAGGGGATGACAGGCCGGAGGCCCAACCTATACTGGCAGGCCACCTGGCGTTTCTTCAGCCCCGCCATGCTGCTGCTGGTGTTCTTTGCATATGTGGTGAACGAGGCTGAAAGCAGCCCCACATATACGCCGTGGAACCCAGACTACGTAAGACACTTTGTGCCTGCTTTAAAATGGCACCGTGTACTGTGTGTACTGTGTGTACTGTGTGTACTGTGTACTGTGTGTACTGTGTGTACTGTGTGTACTGTGTGTACTGTGTACTGTGTGAACTGTGTGTACTGTGTGTACTGTGTGCCACGTTTTAATGCAGCGCTACTCAAACCGTTGAGTGATACAAGTGATTTATTCAGTCGGTGATTCGAGCTATTTAACATAATAATAAAAGCATGATAAATCCACACGAAAAGACGAAAAGTTCTGTCATTGAAAAGATCATTTCAAAATCTTGAAATTTCGCAAGTTTGCGTCTCTTCGTTCCCCAGTGTACCCACATGCGGTTTGATCCCCTCGCCTGGCTCTCTGTCCTTTCCAGGTGGACTTCCCCCTCGCTGACGTCCAGCCTTATCCCACCTGGGTGTCTGCTATCTGTGTGCTCCTGTCCACCCTGCCCGTCCTCTCCATCCCCCTGGTGGCTCTCTATCGGCTCTGGGGCCTCCTGGGGAACCTCGTCGCCGACAGACGCAATGCAAACCCATATGGAAATGAGGGCTTTGATAGAGACCTGTAGATGAACACTGTGACTCTGCCCTTTTATATCTGCCTGGTGATCAGTCATCACTTATGCTAGTCATTGATGTAAACAACAACGACATTTCTGTTGTCCTTGCAGCATAGTACACAAAATGTGCTTTCTATACTGCTGAATTAAAGGTATTTAGGCGACGCTACAGTAAGTCAATATTTGCTTAAATTATAAAAATCTTTTGAATTTCCTGTCAGTGTGTTGAATGAAAATACACTCTAATTAAATGATGACCTTTTCCAAATTGTCTCAGACACGCACATTATTTTTTCTTTAGACTAAACAGAATGATTTATTCGGCCTATAACGAAACATGCACGTACAGATAAAACCAAAATGATTATTTATTGTGTAAAAGGTTATGTGAATATCTTTTAAAGTTGTAAATCACATTGAGACAGTTATTGACGTAGTGTTAACTGCACTAGCCAAAATGTTAAGTTGTGTGTGTGTGTGTGTGTATGCGTGTGTGTGTGTGTGCGTGTAAAGACTGTATGTTTGTGTGTGAGGAGGGTTCTGTGTATTTGAGTCAAACACGTTACACGGGTGTCTTTTTTGTAGTGTGGACGTGCAGTGATATTGTCCTGTCAGTGTCACGTGCTGTGGAATATGCTGGCTGCCTTTGTTGTCACTGTGCCTGTTCTGCTTTTCTGGCACTTTCATACAATGGTGCACGTTGACACTGATGTTATCAAGCCTTTCAAGCGACTTAGCTTGAATTCCAGCTCCCAGGAAAGGCTAGCATCCCAATGTACGACACATGGCAAAAGACACAGCGCCAAGGAACAACCTCAAGGACTGAGTCACGTTGATACAAAGGTGATGAAGGCTGCCACTGTCTTGACCTGTTGTGATTCATGTTTTCTTTTTGGTCAGCACTGGGTATTACTGGCATCAACTTGTACGTTAACTGTGTTGATGATAGTATTATTTGCTAATGTTGTCTTTTATTATTTGCTAATGTAGCCTATCTTAGTGAGCTCTTTAATACTTACAGTATATTCAAAGTGGGGATCAATATTTGCTTCCTTTTTATGCTCACATAATTGTATGAAGCAAGTAATGTCAAAACAACCTAACCTATTGACCCTCATTATAACCTCTCTAAGGGGTCAAAGTGGTGTCTATTGTTCATAGACAACACAGCTTGATGTTTATTAAATTAAATAGTAGCTTATACCTATATAACCACTTATTTATTTGCCATTTTGTCACTTAAGGAAATTACCAGTATTTCCATAACTGGTCAACATTACTGTTGTTACATTAAGCATATACATTTGTTGTTTTTGACCGTCTTATAGGAAATGTCCCTGCGAGCAGATGCCTCACCTTGTGGTGGTGGGGTGGTGGTGGAGTTTGAGGCTGAAGATGGCGATGATGCACGAGCCAAGAAGACCAGGAGACCAGGTACACTCAACCTCAGTAGAAAACATACTTAAAACACTTCATGACCAATCTGATTCATCATTATTTCTATTGCTTTTCTAGGGTCCGCTCTCATCTACCTCAAGGGTCCAAAGTTTCTGATCTATGTCAGTGGTGCATTGTCGATGTGGGTAAGGAGCATGTCTTTACTGCTAAACAAAAACATTCCTAACTGCAATGTATAATCTACCGGAACTAGTCTGACACCAATCATCAACCCGGCTTCTCAACGTATCATTGACGGCTTCTGCGGTTTTGTTAAACAGGGTGACCGCATGTGGCACTTTGCCATCTCTGTGTTCCTGATTGAGTTGTACGGCCGTAACCTGCTGCTGACCGCAGTGTTTGGCCTGGTAGTGGCTGGGTCAGTGCTCCTTCTGGGGGCCCTGATAGGAGACTGGGTGGATCGCAATCCCAGGAATAAAGGTCAGCACTGAGCATTTTATTTCCTTTTTAAAGTCTTCTTGAATGAATATGAAGAATACATGCCTTTTTAGAAGCTCTTTCCCCCGCTGTTTCTAAATGAATATCTAGTATTTTAAAGTGCTAGGATTGCCTACAGGTCATTTTAGAAGCACATTGTCAAGCTAATGTTTTGTTTGGAGGATTTTAAATTAATAATTTCTCTCTCTCTCTCTCTCTCTCTCTCTCTCTCCCTCACTGTTTCAGTTGCACATGCATCTTTATTCATTCAGAACATCTCGGTGACGGTGTGTAGCATTGTGCTCATGTTGGTGTTCTCATACAAGCAGCAGATTGAACAGATTTGGGACGGATGGCTTACTGTGAGTAGTACACAGTACATTGTCGCCTAGTAGCAGAATCTGACCAACCGCCCCACCGCAAAGTGTACGCAAAGGAGTTATATCGCTGCTGTTGTTACAGTCTGTTGTTTAACGTCCTTATGAGTTCTGTTCCTGAGCCTCTGTAGTAACATGTTGCATCACGAAACTTACACAAGGTGGTTTGTTATACGGTGGTGATCGTCCTGGCAGATGTGGCAAACCTTGCAAGCACGGCACTGACCATCGCCATTCAGAGGGACTGGATCGTGGTTATTACCGGCTACAACCGCGGGCACCTCGCAGGTGAGGCGTTGAGTCTCTGGTGGTTGTTAATGGGCTGAATTCCCATGACAGAGTTAATACAGCAATGATTCAGCCTACTACTGTACCCACTCATTTGCACTTCTGATAGTTTTTATAATATTGCGTCTACGTGCGACATCAAATCCGGGCCCAGTTAGGGACACAGGTAGCATTTAACATTCAAACAGCAGCGGCTGCTCCTCCATAGAGGATAGGCAGGATAGGTTAGGAAGAAGTGACAACTCAGCACTGTTTTACTGTACGTCTTGGCTAAACACTATAAAGTGGAAAGTTCAATATTGCATCCTAAAATACTCACATTATTAGGTGGTAAACGTCAGCGATTGTGACTAGAGCAGTCTGAATGACACGGCAGCACAAAACCTCTTCATCTTTACCTCTTACAAAAGGGATGAATGCCACCATGAGGCGGATAGATCAGGTGACCAACATCCTGGCCCCTCTGGCGGTGGGGCAGGTCATGACCCTGGCCTCCAACGTGGTCGGCTGTGGCTTCATCCTGGGCTGGAACCTGGTGTCTCTCCTGGTGGAGTTCTTCTTCCTGTCGCGGGTGTACCGCATTGTGCCCGCCCTGTCAGACAAACCGCCGATGCTGGAGGAGAAGCAAGGGGGAGTCAATCTGCAGAGGAGAGCGAGGAGGAGGTCTCAAGGTGCAGGCCTGATGTGTGGTTGGGAACAAGATGTCTAAAAATGCTATTTGCATTTGGCTGTAAAAATGTGTAAACAATGTTGTTCCTCGAAGTGACCTTGTCAATAGAAACGGATTCTTTGTAGGCCACTATGTTGTGACATGGAAACCACACACAGTTCTGCTTTAAAGGTGCACTCCTTGATTGTGTTATAGCGTTCTCAGACACTAAAAATTACTCTTTAAACACTACTGTGCATGTGGCTGTCGGGGGAGGGGTAGAGAAAGGTGTGAGGCTATAGGCGCTCTGTAGGGGGAGGAGAAGGGAAGATTGCCAAGCACTTAGCACTCAGCACAACTTAATTTTGGGGATTCACAAATCGGGCAGTGTCCCTTTAACGGGCCTGTCTGTCAGCGCTTTAATAGATCACTAACAAGTCATCGTTTATCTTTGTCAAGCAGGGGAAGGCGTTGCTAGGGAAACCGTAGCAGAGGACAACTGCAGCTTAAGCCTGCGTCTGACAAGGTACACCAAGCTGCCGCTGTGCTTCCAGAGGTTCCGCTGCCTGCTCAGCACCTGCAGGGACGGCTGGAGGGCCTACTACCACCAGCCGGTCTTCCTGGCAGGCATGGGCCTGGCCTTCCTCTACACCACGGTGCTGGGCTTCGACTGCATCACCACCGGCTACGCCTACACCCAGGGCATCAGCGGCTCCCTCCTCAGCCTGCTCATGGGCGTGTCGGCCATCACGGGGCTGATGGGCACGGTGATGTTCACCAAGCTGAGGAAGGCGTACGGCCTGGTGACCACGGGCGTCATCTCCAGCGGCCTCCACATGGGCTGCCTGCTGCTGTGCGTGTGCTCGGTGTTCGCCCCCGGCAGCCCCGTGGACCTGAGCCTGCTGGCGCCCTACAGCGCCTCCCAGAGGCAGAAACACACCTACCCCCTGAGGTCGGGCAGCTACCAGCCGCTGCTGCCCGACCGCTCCTCCATCCACTGGACCAACAACACAGTGCTGTTTGACAACGTGCCCTCGGGCACGGCGCCGGAGTCCTACGTCTCTATTATCCTGCTGTTCCTGGGAGTCATCACCGCACGCATCGGTGGGTCGGCGCTCAACAGCTCTGTACCGGGATATCAGTTAGATATTGGAAAGATACAATACCATATGTGTTAGTTCCTGATCAGGAGCTAATAAATAAATAATAAATAATAATAAAATAATAAAAATAAATAATAAAACACA
>JAODLI010014583.1:0-24177 GCA_027575585.1 Percopsis omiscomaycus | reverse complement strand
ATTTGGCAGACGCTTTTATCCAAAGCGACTTACAATTAGTACATTTGTCAACAGTTGAACTGGTTAACCACCAGTTTATATAATTGGTGGTTTATAATAATAATAATAATCATTGATGAAAAAAGAAGGCTACATAATCTAAAACAGAGCTTCAACAGCAGTGGTTGGTCATCCAGAGAAGAGAGGCAGAACTAAATCAATTAAGATAATCTCTCCCATTGGCACACAATGTTTAGTTTTAAACTAATCACTAATAACTCACTATTATTGCCAAAAATGACCTAAACTGGAAAAGTGAAAAATTGCAGTTTATTCATTTCCTGTTCTTTGGGGCCTTCTCATCTCCTCATCCACAGGGATCAAGCCATCGCAGAGAACCTTGACCGACCCGACCTGCTTATCACCAAAACTGTAAGTCCATCTTGCAATACGTGACCAGTTGTGTCTTTTGTTAGGTATATTATGTGTGTGTGTATATATATATATATATATATGACCAGGAACGCGTCTTCTTACAGAGACCCAATAAATCCTTCCACAAGCTGTTCCCAGATACTCCTGAAGAGGAAATACTGACAAACAGTGAGTAGACAGTACAGTAAATCAAAGTCCTTTATTTAGAGGGACTGTGACGACAGACGGATCACTTGGATCGCTGGCTGGCAGGGTGTGTCCCCGCCAACCAGGGTGTGGACACACCCTGCCTGCAGTCCACAGCGTCTCAGATGTGTGTGTGTGTGTGTGTGTCTTTCAGCTTTCACCTGTGCCCTCCAGAAGGAGGTTCTGTATCATGGAAAGCTGTTTGTGTCTGAGAACTATGTCTGTTTCCACTCCTCTGTGCTTCTCAAGGAGACCAAGGTTATGTACCCTAATTATGTAGTTAAAGGTACACTACGCCACTGTGTTATAGCACTCCCTGTTTATGGTTTGAAACGCAACAGTGCACAACAGTGTGTGCGGATGTAGGGGGAGGGGTAGAGAAGACGTAAGCCTATGAGCACTGTAGGGGGATAGTCCAACCCATTTAGCACTGACATGTGGTAGGGGCATGCGCTCTCTGATTTTGTAATGTGGGTTCCAACCACAAGGGCAATTCCAGACACAAACTGTGGTGTGTACCTTTTAAGTGATTTTGCTGAAAACAGTAATAACATCTGGTTATACACTATAAATATTATAACTGATTTGAATTGAACTAGATACTTTTCCTATATTTATAATGCATGACTTCCAGGAGGTAAAGCTTTATCTTGACAGTTCCAAATATCATTTACAAATACTTGCTCATGTAGCTGATACTGATTCTATGAATTCCCTCTTAAAATGACATGAAAGATCACTGAAATCAATCAAGACAACAGTCTATAATCTGGTTTCTGTGTTGCAGGTGGTGATTCCTGTGTCCAGTATTCACGAGTTTAAGAAACAGAAGCCTGCATTGTCCATGCTGTCTATCTACACTAAGAATGGAGAGAAGGTCAGACTCCATTCATGTATGTACTGTATGCACGCAGTTTGTGTTAATCCATGCATCAGTGAATTAACCCTCAAACTATTTCTCTTCAGTACTCTTTTGTGCATATGAGGAACCGTGAGGGCTGTTATATCCTGCTACACTCTGTCTGTTCACACATACAGGTAGATCCCACCATAGTCTGTATATACATTTCTATTTACTATATATAAATATATATTTGTAAAACATATTTAATATATATTTTTAATATTTATATTATTATTATTTTATTTATTTAAAAAGATATTCATTGGTCTCTTAACTTTTTCCATGGCTATATATTGTACATGCAAGATTTTCCAAAGAGAGCCAGTTGGTGTGGAACATTATGTGTCCCTGTGTATTTCTAAAGCAGGGGGAGAGTCCCAACAGCAGTCCACATGTCTCTGCTGCAGAGAACGAGTTGGGTGCAGACAGGGTAGGTATGCTTTAATCATGTTATTGCTAGAACCGTAGAAATAGTTCAGTGATGGGAAATGTAGACCTCTGTGTGCTAATCTGCCTAGGAAGTACCTAGGCAGATTAGCCTAGGTACTGTTTGGGGTCTCTGAGATCCCAGAGCCTCTTTAACAAAACAAAATTGTTTTTTAATCAGCTTGATATTTCATGACTTTACAAAGTTTTTGTTTTGATATTGTGTTTCATACACCCCCTACAAAGAATAATATGCTACTGCTGTTTGGGGTCTCAGAGACCCCAGCTATAAAACATGGTTAAATACACTAGAAATATTGAAAGAGTGCATTCACTTTTTATCTGTTGTTGAAGGTATAGACTCAAAATTAATTCTCCCCAGTCCCCAATAAACACACACACACACACAGTATCTTTTCAAGTGCCGGGAACCAGACATTCAACATTTCTCGAGCAGGTGTGCCAGGGATTTCACGGGAAAACATCTCTCTTGCCCTCTCTTCAACACACAAATACACACATACACAACCACACACCTGGCCCCAATGATATATACTGTAGCATCGTAAGTGCCAGAAACCAGACAATTCAAAGTTTCACGGGAAAACATAATGTGTTTCTTGTGGGGAAACTGGGCGATGCCCAACACATTATGCCAACCCAGGGTGTAATGTGGCATAAGGTATTAGGGGGAATGGTGGAGCAAACATATAAAAAGGGTAGAACAGAGATTTGGGATTAGTTTTTCTCTGGTATTCTTTTGTATCTAAGATGTTAACGAGGAAGAACTTTTCTGTTTCTCAGGTTCTTGAACAAATATTTTGTGGAAGTGAAAGTGAGGACAATGTGGACGACCCTGATTATGAGGGGGATTCCTCTGAGAGTGAATCCTTTGAGGTTGACCCTCCTAATGTTGACCCTCCTTATGTCTCTCAGTCCCAACCAGAGCCTATTGCCCAGCCATAGAGCAGGGACACAGTTACCTCTAAAAATGGGAAACTGTGGTCCCTCTCCCCACCTGAGAGACATGATAGAAAATACCATCAAAATGGTTCCTGGTCCCACCCCATGTTCTACCAGCTATGTCACTGACTTCAAATCTGCTTTTGAACTCTTAATTTCACCTCCAGTAGAAATAATAATAATTGAGATGACAAATATAGAGGGGAGGCGGGTGTATGGAGGAGAATGGAAGAATGTGGATGTGACCCTCCTGCAAGCCTACATTGGGCATTTAGTTCTGGCAGGAGTCTATAAATCAAAAGTGGTTATATAAAGCCAATATAATGTTAGTTATTATATAATCCACTATAATAATACAAAAATAGTAAGAATTTTTTGTAATTTATCAATTCCGAAAATTGCAAGCCCAGTTTGATGTTAAAGGAAGTGTTAGAAATGAATATTATTTTCAGTCTTCTGCATTTTAATATGGTATATAAAAGTCCCAAATACCATTTAGCAAAGCAAAACATCACAATTTTGAAAACAAAGTTTTCACAAATAAAATATATATCTCTAGGACCCCAAACAGAGTAAATGTAAAGTCAATCTGAACAGAACATGAGGGTTAAAGGCACACTCCACAATGTTGGTGGTTGTTGGTTGAAACCAGAAAGCATTGTTGTTTTGGTTTAAAACTCAGAGAGCGCATACACTTACCGTTACTGATTGCTGAATCAGTAACATTCTTGCATGCATTCTTCTCTACTACTCTCCCTACAGCCACCCACACTTTAGTGGATAAATGGGAAATATAAACTGAGCTGTGGAAGAAATATTGGGTTGGTACTAATGTAATTGAGGATTGTACCTTTTAAGGGAAAGTAACACTGGATACTGTAGTCTAGATAATGAACACATGCTTCAATAGGCTTCTATGTTACTAAAAATAATATATATATGTAGTGCACCACCACATCTACCAACATAACTACCTGGCTTGTCAATATTTTCCTTATCTGTAGATATCCAGTCATTCTAGTCTGCATGACAGCGTGGATCAGACTTTAAGGAGAAATAACAGCCTTTCTAATGGTGACTGTTTTCCTCCTCATTCTACTAGAGGTACAAGGACAGTTGTTTTTTCACATTAACACTTCATGTACCTACAATAGGTTTTTATCCGTTTCAAACCTGGAGTTAAAAATTGGTTCTAAAAGGTTTTACCCAATAATTATATGCAACAATTAATGGCATGGCCAGGACAAATTATTTTATTATTATTTTACCTGTGTCATTGGTCATGGGTGGCACAGTTACTTAATTTCAGTGTTACGTTTGTGCTTCTTCAGCTCTTGAGAGATACAGCTCCACGCCTTATAACAGCATGAGATATGAGGAAGAGAGAGGTATGTACAAGCACATACAGTGTGTGTGTGTATATATATATATATAGGACTTTGAGAGAGAGATTGATAGATTGACATTTCTCACCATCAGCTGGATCCTGGATGAGGGGCATCGCTGGGTGTGTTGCACCACTCATGTCTCTCAGAGAAACCAGCAGCCATAACACCTTGTCCTTCATTGTCCTATCTTTGTGAGTCATGCTAATACTTTAATTTATGTTAAGCAAATTAATTTTAGCCCAAGTTTATGTTAAAACATGTATGGTCACTGAGACATTTCTGCAAATAGGTATTTATCAGACATGCGTTGTTATTTTTGGTATGTGGCCTTTCTGGATTGGCTGTGTGTGCTTCAGGAACATATCTGATTGTAGATATGAATGGGCAAAGCCAATTCCTGAAAAGATGGCTAGATTGGTGTGTTATCCACCAAAGTTCATACATTTGTATTGACACAAATAATGGATGGATGCCATGGGTTTGTTGTGCCAAAACCTCAGATATAACAACATTTTATACAAAGTGAAAGTATACATTGTAATAGGAATAAAAAGTAACCGTAGCATCTAAAACAGAGGTACTCAGGAAGTAGCATTCATTTAATGTGTGTGTGTGTTTGTAGGATATTATTGCTCCTGTTGGCGTCAGTGTACATTGGATTGAGGATCATTGCACTTCAGGAGCAGCTGAATTCTTTAGGAGCCCTGAATGAGTTTCTCGACAGAGAGTAAACACACGTATGTACATGCACACAAGAAAATAAAGTTAGTAAAGTAAAAAAAAAAATCAACTCCACTGGATTGTCTCTGTTCAAACCGGTTGTGGCTGTTCAAGAGCACACGCGATGGAAAATGAAAAGGCCACTTATAGGATACTAACCTGATTACAAAGGATTTCTTCTGCCAGACATGGTAACTTGCCCACAGAGCAACGGAAACGTGTTTAACTGCATGAAATATTATAGTGTTAACTCTTAACGGAGTGAGCTTGTGCATTAGTGCTGGCAGTTTGTTAAGCTGTCAATCATTGCTGCTCGGTGTGCGTCTGCTATTGTCTGCTTCTGTCATGACAGCTGTAGGTCCTGTTGCTACTGCGCTCCCACCTACCCCCCTGCATCCACCAGGGGGCTCTGGTTGTTAACTCCCAGGGAGACCTGAAGCTCGCATGTTACTTTAGTGTTCTTCTCTGCTGTATGCTAGCTGGCTAATAGACAGAGGAGAGGAACCCTCCACAAGCCCGGCCAGTTAGTAGGTTTAACATTTAAATTTTTCTTCTTTATGTTGCAGATACCAGGACAAATAGCCACCTTGCAACGTACCACTGTGATATGCACCCAATCTTTTAGCATTTCTTATTTTGCAGAGTGAAAGCGATTTAATATGAAAACAACAAAAGAAAGCACTTTTATCTGTAAATATAAACATTTGCGTGCAAATTGGTACATTGATTATTTAACAGAGTTGTTCAAATGTGTAAGTCATTTGTGGGTTATACTTTATTTTTAAGACAGTGACTGTCATTGCCAATACGTGCCATTTGGGGGTAGTGTTGACCATACAAAACACAGATAGGCTAATTGATTTTTTCTTCCAAAAACAGTGATTATTGGCATTAGACGTCAGTTACATCTAACCTAATTCAACAAAGAATTTAGTTTGTTTTCTATAGCTATATTCTACTTGATCTAGAAATCAAGTTAAATATTTTGACTATTTTGTCTGACATGTTTCCCTACCTAGAATATTTCAAAATATATTAATTGAACTTTCTACAAATAATTTAATTGTACAAATTCAGTGTCAGTTTCATATTTTGTACAGAAGTGTTTATTATTTTTTCAATGTCAATAAAAAGGTCAAGGTTCAGTCCCATGAATTAATTTCATTACATCATATTCTCAGTTCAAAAAACAGCAACATAAAATTACAAATCATGATACAAATAAAGAATAGAATAGGTAAGTATAGTAACCATATAAACAGCCCACTTACAGTATGTTGGCTCCCCCTCCACCCACCATTACCCCACCCAAATCTAGCACAAAACTCATGACAATAGTTAGTATCAACAATTTAAAAAAAAAAACATTTTTAAAAAGCGCTTCTATTCTCAAATGCCATGACTTTTCCCTTGGACAGTATAGTTAACGATACAGCTAACCTTGCAGCCACTTCACTTGCTCAAACAATGGACATGCACATACCCCCCCATTCAAAGCCAGAGGACTGATCATCTTGTATCTTTATCAATAAAATAATTAACCTCTCGCCTGCCTCTGAAGCCAGGCCAAGAGATGCAAATGGTTGTCCCTGATAATATGACATAACCAGGAAAAAAAAAAAAAAAAAAACTTTACTTATACATTAAGCAAGGAAGGGCTTCTATTCTTTCCCCAATTTGAACAGCTAATAACTCTCGCACTATACAGAGCTCCATTATATACACGCACACACACACACACGACACATTAAGCACAGAATGAGAATGGGTAGACTCAGTTTAAATGGATGATGCAAAGCAGCCAGGTAGAGATTACTTTTTAAAAACCGCATATTTCGACCCAGTTGTATTCAGGGGATGACCAACAATAGCATTAGTGCTAATACAGCACGTTCCCTTTAGCTATCCATAGCTACCGTCAGTGAAACGGGGGTCTCTTATGCAACAGGCACACTGTGTAGATCTGAACAAGTTGGAATGGAGAAATATGAGCACAGTGACAGCCCATCAGATGCCATGTATTCACGTCTACACATAGGGCCTATTGGGTTTCAAAATACACTAGCATCCTTGATGCTGGCCTGCTAAAGTAAAGAGTCACTCCTAAGGAAGAAAAACTAGCCTACATTGTATATTCTTAAATACACCATAAATGTTTTGTACAATAGTGCTGAATTTAAGACCTGCTTCTTTTTTTCTTATTTTCATGCTTGATCTAAATATATATATATATAAATGTGTAAATATTTACTACAGTCTATGTAGTGTGTGTGGTGAGTGTCAGCCATAATGGGAAACATTGTGTATGGTGGAACCTGCACCATAACAATAGGAGGCGGCTCAACTATGGCTTGGGTGAGGCTCGAAACATTTGGCCAAGGTATCGTCGCGGCCACAGACATAAAACATAGTTAGCAGGAATAACGTCCTGTTCTGGTACCCCGTTAGACCAGACTTACAAATACCCATTATTTTACACAAGACTTTAAAGCAGAGTGTATTGACGGCCCCAAAATACAGTACATGCGTTCTGCTTTGATAACTCAAGGAAAAGGCCATTGAGAAAATGTTGCAAGTGTCTGAGAACAAGAGCTTGCCTGCCCCTTGTGATGAGTGGCCTGGCAACAAGACTTATTATGGTGCAAGATTTGAACATTGGTGATGAGACAAGAAATTAGTTATCATTGAACGAGAAAATGATACATTTCTTTTAACTGAGCAGCAACTTTTGTATGTGCTAAATTTAGGCTTTAGAAACCCAATCACAGCAATTCTCTCCAAATAAGTCTGTACACCAATAAACCACCAAAATGTCCAAAGACCTTATTAACTAGGCTAGGCTTCATTCACATTAAAAGTTAAATGGTGTTTTTTTTTCTGTGTTACAAAAGCAGTGGTCTGCATCAGCCTTTAGCCTCGTACATCAGTAAACATTAAAAGGGCTGGAGCCTTCTGCTCGAAGCCAACAAAGCAGACGTGACCAAAAAACAATATTGTATGTGAAATTATCTTTTCATGTACACCTAGAATTAATCATTTCTTTTCAAAAGTCACATGGAAACGGCCACAAACCCAGACCTATTGTTAATATCACTCCCAAAAACCTGCCATTAATTCAACCCCAAACATTTCCCAGAGGTCTTTGTTAAGAGCAGGAGTGGAGTGGGGAGTGGGGAAAGTGATACAGCCAAACCACAATCATTCCCCATAATTCACTTTCACTCAGTTTGGTGGACAATAAAAGGCTAAAATGCCCACAGCTGACCTAAGGAAATTAAGTGGAGCGTCTGTGATTCTATGCCATGCCGAGACCTTTCCAATGGGTGGAGGCTTAGAACGGAGGGGGGGTGGGGATGAGGAAGACATGGCTGCGATAGTATTCCAGACTGTACTTCCATGTTAACCGACAGCAAAGGAAAACGAGGTGGACTTCCAAAACCACGCAAATAGTGAGCAGGTCAGTTGGACCTCAGCATAGGAAATGTCCTGGCAGTCAGTGGGAAGTTCATAATTAAATCAGGTAGACAGTGAGAGCGTGGGGCACAGGTTTGACCAATATGCAAGTCTTCTGCTTAGAGAACTGGTCACGCTGTGGAGGAATTCTTCATACACACAATTTTCTAGCGATGTATCCAAACGCCTCCTCCACACACAGTCTTCCCATTTCAGATAAATGTCTTTATCGAGAGGTCCTTCCATTAGAAAGATCCACACACACTCACACAAACCCTTTGTTGAGGTCTCAAAGGCCCATGGAGATTGGGATGTACAACACACACACACACACACACACTTACTTTCTCAAGTGCATTTATTCTGAAGGATCACACCGTCATACACGCACGCACACACAGAAGTTGTGCGTCTCAGGCGTGCTGTGCCGCCAGGTCCTGGTTGATGAACCGCCGTAGCCTCTCCAGGTATTGGCTGTAGAGCTCGATGTCGTTGTGGCCGGCCCCCTCCACCCAGAGGGGCTCCACCGCTTTGGGACAGCGCTCGAACAGGGCGAGCCCGTGGGAGAAGTCGATGACCTCGTCCTCTGTACCGTGGATGATCAAGACAGGGGAGGGGATCTTGGACACCTTCTCTATGCTGGAGGAAAACACAGACCCACCACAAATATATAAATATATATAGTGCGTTATCTTGGCCAGTACATTAACGCAGCAAAAAGTAGCGTTTTTAGCTCAGGACCGGAAGTCCTGGGCTATAAACAAGTTTGAAATAACTTGTTTTTTATAAAAAGTTGAGAACCACCGCTAACCCCTCTTCTACACCGGCCACAGAGGGCAGCGAGACATTGTAGCATGGCAGGGCGCAGCATATTTCACCTGCTCCACCGGCTGGGTGTCCCCTGTTGTAGAACTATTTGGATAAGCGTGTTTACCGGGACAAACAGTTTTGTCTGTGTAGAGCGACATTCAACTTCACTCCTCCCGTGTTTACACAGTGTCTACCCCCGCCCCCAGCGAGCAGCCTAGAGACAGCCGTGGGAGGGTACACCTACCACCGTGGTAAACTGCATGAGCAGATCACACAGGAGGCACACATCGCCTCTGGTACAGCGTAGTATTCTGTTTGAAAAACAATAGAGTGGATTGTGCTCCTCACAAAAGCGTTGCTGTATCGAATATCGTATCAAAAGCCTCACGTAGTCAAGCGCAGTGAGTGAATAAATAAACAAACAAAGAAACAAAGAAACCTCTCGCGTAAAAATAAAAGAGAACAGCCCGTGGGAGTGTGTGCGGGGTCCAAGCGTAACCAGTGTAGCAATACATTGGAGTCAAATGGAAGCGTGCTCTTGCGCTGCATATGGTTCCGGTGTAGCAGAGAGGTAAATGTATGCAGCAACAAAGAGGAGCTTAACCATTAGCAATAAGAGCTGTCGATACATTCTAAACTTTGGCCATCCATGAATACGGAGACAGCACAAAATAGCCAACCCACTTAAGGTGCGCGTCACTGCAAGAGACTTGTAGTAAGGATGATTGAGTGCTGGGAGACTTACTTGGGAAAGGCATCAAAGCAGTAGGTTTTCTTGGTGTCGGGGAAGGCCACTCTCATGCCAGAGGTGAGAGGGGAGTGGAGGACCACAGCAGCACACTCGAACCGTGACGCCAGGTCCACCGTAGGCACAGTGCCAATGCTTTGCCCATACAGGATGATATTCTCAGGGCTGATGCCATACCTGAAGGCCATTCGGGATACAATAAATACATTGACGCCAATCAAAAAGACCAAGTCAGATGATGCAATGGATCTGTCAACAACAGCACAACACCAGCATAAATCAATGGTTGTTTGCTAGTAGTAGGCCTAATTCTAGTAACTGTAGCTCACCCAATGGGCTTCTTCACACTATACAAGCCAGGACTAAACAATTCTAATTATAATAAACACGGCCCAACTAGGACTGCCATACACTCCGACATCAGAAAATTATGTGAGAGTGTGAAATAATTAAAAAAGTTGTTGTAAGCCCATATTGGATACAAATGCGTGAAAGTGCATGATTAAAAACAAAGGGTGGAAGACATATGCGTGGAGTTCGGCCGTGGTCACACAATACTGCACTCGCGGCCTTTAACCAAGCCATCTACCTTCCTCATACAGACTAGCAGGTCGCTCCAATATGAAAAGGCAACAGAGCCGCTGTGCTGCTGTGTTTCATAGTGGGAGACAGAAAGAGCATCTCAGTGTGGGTGGGTTGGTATTGCCCGTACCGTGAGCGCAAGGCGTGCCAGGCAGCGTCGATGTCGGCATAGAGGTTCTTCTCCGAGGGTTTGCCTGTGCTAACCCCGTAGCCTGAATAATCGTAGGAGAAGATGTTGCAGTTGATGCGAGTGCCCAGGCCTATGTAGAAGCTGCTCATCTGGCCCAGGTCTACTGCGTTTCCATGGGAGAACAACACTGTGAACCTGCGACAGAGACCAGGAGAGATGTGCAAGCAATAACATGGAATGAGTGTCTTGTCCTTGACTGGACTCATGAAGCATGCTTTTACTTTTTACATCAAGTTCTTTGAGTTAAAAAGTCAAATGCTCGTGAGGAATTACACTGGCCAAAGCAACATTACGCTCTGTGATGTGTTTTAGGGCATTTTCATGCTCCAAGTTTATGAACTTGTCAAGTGATTCGGACCAAAGCAAACAAACAATAGGTGTGAACACGCCCTTAATAGTGTTTTGGACAACAGTGGCGTTCTATTGCTTCCAGTGTACAGTAAGATCTGTTGTTAGCTAGATGGACGTTACTTGTAAGTTGGAGAAACACATTGGTGGTTCTGCTGACAATAAGAAACATCACACTGGCCTTATCCTTTAAGTGTGTGGGCTGGGCGGGGGTTGTCTCACCTGGCGTTGGGAGCACAGCGGATGTACATGCATCCCACCCTGTTTCCCCGGCTGGACCTTGTGAGGAACACATCAGTCACGTCCAGCTCTCTCTGGGAGTACTGGAACTCCGCCCTCTCCGTCAGGTGCAGCTTCCACCTGCCCTCTCCAGCAGCGCCTCCAGCCCCTACAGTCCCACCCCCTCCTCTGTCTCCACCACCTCCAACACCACCAGCAGCAGCACCAGTACTACTAGTACTGCTGCTGCTGCCACCAGCAGCAGCCGCAGCAGCACCACCCAGACGAGAACGCAGCCCGGGGGCTCCTAGAGATGGTACAGTAGCTCCGGTGCCGCTCCCAGGAGCGGCTCCAGATCCAGAACTTGGATCTGGGTCAGGCAGGAGGGCATAGGTGGGCTCGGGAGGGAGGAAAGCCAGCTTGGCTGCAATGCGACTGGGGCATGGGGGGCAGCAGAACAGGCAGCATAGTTCTCGGATGGACAAGCCGTTCATTTTACCACTGGAGATGACAAAAAACAAGAGTATGACAGTAACAAACAAAAAACAGGCAGGTAAAATAGGTTCTGAAACCAAGATGTCAAATTATCTCCATACCTGGATTCTCAGTTCCCTGGGTGTTGAGTTGGAGTGGCACACAACAGTGCCAACCTTGTCCTAATATAGTCACTCAGCTGGCTGCATCACACGATAAGATATGTTATTATATGCCTTGCAATGCCTGGGGCCACCATTTGTTGACCTGATATTTTTTGTATTGTCATATATTTACATGTGACACCTAGAACTGCCCATAACCAAGAGCAACATTTCATGTTATGTTAGGTATGATGGCATAAATAAAAGCCTATAAGCAATTAACCAACAACAAATGGAAGGACTGAGAGATATTTATGACACATTTGAAATAGAGAAATTACAATAAAAACGTTTTACATCATTCGTTTTTACAATAATAAAATTGGTAGTACAATCCTACTGCTGTAATGGTTTAATTAGGAGAGATTACTGCGAAAGTTATAAACAGGATGCTAAAATCCTACCACCGCAAATTATCTTGTAGAAAGGGGGGTATCTAAAACAACACCCCCTCTTTCTTTGCTACCAGACAAAATGAGAAAGAGACAGCGCTTGCTACACTAATCGTGGCTAGTTAACAACGTTGGCCAGTACCACGGAAACAAGCACTATTTTGATAACAAATGAAACTAGTATCACGGTGACGGCAGACTACAACTAGACAGAGATGTGAAGAGTGCACTGTCGCTCACAAGACACTACATTTTCTGGTAGCTAATGCTAGGTGTCAAAATATCAAACACTATCGTTAGCAAGGTAACTACTGAGCATCGGCTAGCTCGCTGACGTTTAAGATAGCTACTTACCAATTTACAAGAGATATGAAGACAAAATATGATGTCTCTAAATATACAAAAACCCAGTGCACGACTACGCAAATTCCTCTTGTGCCTTGACATGGATAATTTTACTAAAGTTTACTGGAAGCAGAAGCCATCGCACGGCTAGTGCTAGCTAGCAAAATTACATGGAATCCAGTTTTTACATTTACTGCCCGAGTACATCCGGAAGTGACGTCAGACAAGCGGCTAAAGCAGTCAACAAAGTTAAAATACTTTTATATTTTACATTTATACTATAATATAATTACATTTGATATCATTAAATTTAATAAATAAATATTTTATACTTAACATAGTTAAATGCAAATTCAAATTTATAGTTCAAATTCATAATTTGAACTAATGAATATCAATATAATTCAATTTTGAACTGAACAGTGTGATACATAGCCTACAGTAGTTATAAAACTAGACTAGTAACAATTATTTTACAGGATATATAATCCAACCATGACTAAACATGATTCTTATTCCGCAGTTAATTGTAATTCCAAATATATAGCTTTTGTTTTGTAAATGTTTTCTAATAGGCCTACCTGGAATGGAATGACAATGGCACATAATGCCCTTTCACTGTACAACCCATTGCAAGAATGATTGCTTTTAGTTAATTAGATCTGTTTATTGTAAATTGGTGAAATTACATAAATTATTACAAATATTAGGCTACTTGAACTGGAATGACACATGCCCCATTGCCCCAGGAATTTTTGCTGAAGATGATGGAACTTAAAAAATATTACATACATATATTTTTGAATCCTTAAGATCTACAATAGCTACATTAATTAGATGTGAAAACGCAAGCTGCCAAAATGCAATTCACAACTAAAACAGACATTTTTGAAATTAAGAACTTTATTTTAATATTTGAGTGTGAAAACTGAATTATGAGATAGGCCACCATTTTTTAATAATAAAATATACTGTAGCCCAGGTGAAGAATCTCCGAGGCATGTGATTGACAAAATAAATAAATAACAAAAGCAAAAAAAGCGGCAAAATGTATAGGTTGAGAAAGTAGCCAATGGAGTTTAGAGTTGAGATTTAGGCTATCTGAGATTTTAAAAATGTTAACTAAAGACGCACTCCGGTTGTTAGGCTTTCCATGCGCTGTCTCCTATGGGGAAAATAGCCTATTCGGCTACTGGTGATTGGGCGTTTTAGACGCGCTCGGTAAACGGTGATGCTACCACCAGAAACGGTAAAGAGAAAAGACAGGTGAGTTACGGCTGAGGAGTTGCCGTGCTTAAAGCCAGGCTTTGGATACAGTGACTAGCGGAGCAGATCACCTACCCCACAGAGAGGAGGAAGAGCAAGCATAAGAGGCGATTTGGCGACTGAGACTTGACATAGTCGCACCACTACCTTTCCAGCTGGCGCGGTGAGTGGGCCAAATGGTGGGTGTCAGATTGAGAGATGTATGTAGGCTATGTTAAGGAGTGGGGTATGCTATGTTGAGCAGGTATGTGCGCAATTTCAAACGCTGTGGTGCAGATAGCTTCTTCTGGTTAGGCAATAGATGCTGTCTCCCGTGGCATCGTCTGGACCGCTGTGGAAGATTGCCTAATGTTCTTTGTGATTTCTGGATCTCTAATATATGTTTCATTTGCTTATTCTGCATGAGATTATTGCCTTTTCACGTGTTGCACGGGAGGATTACAATGCTCACATCTGCTAAGGCTTTCATTTATTGCGATTTTCCAACACATCGGGCTCAATATTCTGGCACATACGTAGCCTACAACACTGCAATGTAAGGACAACCAGACCCTTGGCGAACATTCACAACCAGGTGATCGGCCACAAGCCGTAACAGTAGCGCTCTGCGTTATAATTATGATTTAATGTGTTAAGGCCAGAAATGTTTATTTGCTTCATAGATCTAGTTACAGAAGTCAGGTCATTATTCTTTAAGATAGTACAGTAATAGAAGTTTCCATTATATGGAGGCTTTACAATTTCATTTTAGAACTAAAAAACAGATATAACAGATTTTTACTAGACATGCACCCGCTCTGGTGTGTATTGATATGTTGAGGAAATATTCTGTGTGAAAGGGACAGCACAATCTAAATGTATGCTTAGCCTATAAACTGACTCCAAGAGCTATAATTTCCTATCACCCCTGTCTTAAAATTCCCTTCTTGGTGGCCAAAGCAAGAGGCTCACATTTACTAGATACACAGCTTCCTGGTTATAATCTAATGTTTACAACTTTCTCCTTTTCACTCAAAGCTATCAAGTTCCTCTGGAGGAGCTTAATAGCCACAAGTGCTGCTGCTGTTGACGTTTGCGTTGCGAGTTAGTGCAACACAGACATTTGAAGACAGAAAACAAGACAACAAAGTGACACACCAGAAAGTGCTATATTTTTAGGGGGCAGAAAGAGGAGCCCATGGCAAATGCATACTAGCGTGGAGAAGGAAAGGGAAAGATGGGGTAGACATGACAGTGCAAAGGAGGAGTGAGAAAAGAGCTGCAGACAGACAGACAGTCTAGCGGGTGTGAATGGTCTCCCTGTTATCCAGGGTGCCCACACAGACAGCCACACAGCAGCCCTGTGAGCAGGTGCTAACCCCATCACACAGCAACCGCAGGGAACAACAGGTGCAGCTACTGTTTTCTTCAGATTCTTTATGGAAGGGAGGCTAACAGCCTAAGTTCACCATAGCAAACCTGAATGCAGCAACACCACAACAAAGACCCCCTAAAACCCGAATACCACCCTCCATATTGCCAGCATACTACATTAGGTTGCAAGGCAAAGGATAATTGTAAGCTAGTATAGTTACAGACCAGGCACGACTTTAAAAAATAATTATGCCTCAGACATATTTGGAATCTCTTAAACCAATAAACCTTAGCAGGTTGCAGGTAAAAGCAATTTAACTTAGCCTGGGGGTGATACAGCTGTCAACATGGACAATTAATGAGCTCTATTGATCACTTAGGCCCCTCTTCAATCACACATGCTAAGCTTGCAAACAAGGCCTCTCAAGTTAAGCAAGAAAAAATTCGATTTCACTATACTGTAGCTTTGGATTTTCATACATAATATATGCATACACAAAGATCGCTTTTTTCTGCTCATTCTTAAGATGCCACATTTGTGTGTGTTGAAATTGAGTAAGATAAAATAGGTATAGGAAAAAGAAGATATGATTCTATGTTTCCAAATGGCTCCGTTGTGGCTGTCGTTATTAGCAAGAGAATTTGTCAAGAAATTGGCAAAGAAATAGCCTCTTTACATCTGGTAAGCAGAACGACACTGACTGGCTGAAATGCTCTTGGCTGTAATTTCATTAGGTAGTAGAAATTTGGAATTGTTCTAATTGTTCAGAGACTGGGTTCTTATTGAAAACATCAAATATATATTTAAAAGCAATGGCACGCTTTTAGAGCTGCTACTAAGTGTTAGCTCTTTTTTATTTTATGTAATTTTTTTATCAGTTAAACATGAAGTACTCTACTCTTTGTTTGTATATGTTTGGAGATGCTCCCCACTGCTCGATTGTGAGGTGTTGGTGCCAGAATGAGTCTTGATGTCTCAATAACCTTAAAGTAACTAAAGGGGTATATTGTTCCATTTGCTCTTTAACAAGGTAACTATTGCTCTCTGTTTCAGACAGTGGTGTGAATAGGAAAGTCTATAGAGATAGTCTTCACTTGACATAAAGCAAAGCATGTTTTGTGTCAATAGATGTTAAGAGAATGTCTATTTTCCTCACAAAGTTGCCTATCTTTTGAGGTTGTGAATGTGAATAGTGTCTAGTGTTTATCTGTTGGAAGGGTCATTGTCTTTGGCCCTAAATTAACCTTTTTTTAAATGGTTAAAGGGAGTTTACTTAAGTTTGTATACCCTGCAGGCAGTGTGCCAATAAGTCCCTACTGTAGCTTAGCAGGCATCTCCTGGGTGACCTATTTCAGTTTATCCTCAGCATTAGGACCTCAGGGAGTCATTCTTCAAGATTATGGGGGCAGAGGTTCAGAGCCCATGCAGTCACACCTCGCTCTGCTTGTCAGAAGTTGGGTCTTTTACTGAGAGAGCTAATGAAAATATAGGCCTACTGATATGTGCAAAACCTTCTCTGTCTCAACTTGAAATGAAACAATTAGGCCTCCATTAGGCTAATGGGGTCTTTTAACATCTGTATAGGTCCTATCAACATCTGTAGACAGTTTATGTGTCAATTGGTCTACCTGGTTGGACCATGTGGCTCTGCTGCAGCGACCACACGCATTGCACGTTAGCTAGGTGTTATACTGAGAGACACCAACACTACCATTATTATGTTTGGTGTGATGGCACAGCTGTTTCGAGCGCAAACCAAACCAATGAATTTAATATTCCCTTCCTTCTGTGACCTTATTTACAACACAGACTTACCATCAATTCGTTCATACACAGCAAGGGCACACAAACACGCACACACACACAAGAAACCTTTTATAAAATGCCAGTGCTGTGGCAGTTGATTTTTTCTTCCTTTGTACAGACTATACAGTCTATAGTGCTTTTGCAGACTTAGTCCATCTTCTCAAACTTAACAGCGTTTTGTTGTCCAACCAATTTACTGAGCACATAAGCCATATCAGGCTTTAGTCATGGCAGCTTAGCCAAAGGAATTTGGCAGATTTTTTTCTTTATTGAGAGATAAAGGCGCAGGAGTTCTTTGTCTCGAGATGGTTTCGTAGCTTGATGACGCCTTTTTTCCTAATCGATCTGTGTCTTCCTCTTCACTCCACCTTCGGCAGACAAACACAACTTTTCTCTTTTAATTATGGCTTTTCATCAGGGTGGTAATGGAGGAGAAAGGAATAAAAAGAGCAGAAACACAATTATACCCGTGAGGGAGAGGAAGGGCACTCGTGGGATTCGGTGTGTGTGTGTGTGTGTGTGTGTGTGCGCGTGTGCATGTAGCCTATCTGCCTGTTTTAGCAGTTACCTCATGTGTGCCAGTGTAGGTGCGTCACGTTACAAGAAGGGTTTTTGGAGTTGAGATTGTGTGGGCACTGGGCCACCTATTGTGAACTTAGCACACTGCTGCCAAAAATAGCTGTATTTACCCTTATTACAGGTCATCACAATACGACAGAACCATGTCTGACCTGCCTTACATATAACAGCTACGCTAAATGTATTTGAATTGGGTGTGTGTGCTGTTGTAATGGCTCAGGGAAAATGAGGCAAAATCATATATGTGATTAAGAACTCTATTTTATTATATTTTGGGGTTGGCATTTGTTTACATTGTTACATGGTTTGCCTAATTTGAATTGGCGTGGTGCATTTTCACGCAATACTGCATTAGTCTGATGATTCTGCTTACTACATATTAGGGAAGCATTTAAAAATGGCGTCTCGAAGGTAAACAGATGAAAAAGAGAAACAGAATTGTTAAGGTGAGCTTTTCCCTCCACAAAATCCACAAATACGTTCTGTCAAATCTCTGTCTAATGGTATCCTGAAAGTACACTGTGTGTTCGCTGGGATTAAAGCCATACCTATCGTGTCCATAGGCTGGCCCTGCTTTGTTGGTGCATGTGACGGGTGTGTGTGCGGGTGCTTGACTCTGTGCTCATAATGTGTGTCTGAGCGTGTGCACTGCATACTCATGTGCTAGGCTCCGGCTTGGAGCTGTGCAGTGAATGTATATGTGCTTGCTGCAGTCAAGCACTGGTTAGCAACATTTGCCCTTGCGGCAGCTTGGTAGAGAGCACTGTACGTTTGATTGTATTCAATTGAGCCCAACATACACTGGATCTTTGCGTCCGATATCGATATTTGGAAGTAATGATGAATGTTCTGATATCCTTCAAGTCTGGTTATCAGAGGCATAGAGTTGATTATGTCAAAGTGAACACGCAAAACATTATCCTATGTTGATATCTGTAAAACAATGTTAATTTATCGGCCAAGCTATACGCTGATATCAATACATTTGTGATGTGCTACTATTGGCTGATAACATCGGCCCTCCAATGGTCAGGCCCCAGTATTCATGTGTATGAGGCTGGTTAGGAAGATGTGCATTGCTAGCTTAGTGCAACAACGTATATGTCCTATTCGACACCTATTTTTCAATCAAATCCATTTTTTTCTGCATGTCGAATTTACTTTACACACACCTCCGCTAGCCAAGTTGTTTAGCTGTATCCCCGGTTATTGTGTGCTAGCACTATTGTAGCAGCTCCACACAGAATATCTGAGCTATGCTCTCTGGCGAGTCTCCAACACCGTCCATCCTATTTTAATTACCTACAGTACACCCAGGAGAGTATCTCCCATCTTCCCCTCTGTCTCTCTGTGTCTCTATGCGTTTTCACAGTCTTCTCTATCTAGAGAGAATAAGCCCTTATTCTCTCTTCTTACTCTCGACTCTCTAATATTTCCTCTCCATCTGTCCCCCTGGCTCTGGCTCTGGCTCTATCTCTGTCCCTCTGTCTCACACATGCACGCACACATGCACACACACACACACTCATACCTAATAGCACATGGCTGTTTCCAGGTCCTGCGTGGAAGGTAACCTTTACATTAGCATATAAATTACTGTGTAGATTGAATAGTGTATTTGGATATTTAACACTAAAAAGGCAGATTCCCTTAAATCTGATTAGCCCTTCAGTGAGGAGACAGGCTGCCTCTGGAGGGAATAACACCTCCACTTTAATAAGATGGTGGGATGACTCAATGTGTGTGCATGCATGAATGTGTGTTTGCACAGGTCTATATTTCTGGATGTGTTCAAGCATCATCAACCTTTGTTAAACCCTCACCTCTATAGTGTCCTTACTTCAGTGAAAGTCCACACGCTCATTTTTGGTATGTACAATAAACAGTATTTAATTTTAAATTAAACGCGAAGGCATTTTGATTTTGTATACTAATACTAGTAGAATACATGCTACCAGTAGAATACATGCTACCAGTAGAGGCGTTAGAATTTTAGAAACAATGGAAGTCAATAGTGGTTCATCATGCATCATGTGAGGACTTAAAAGCTAAAAGAGTCAAAAGTTTAACGAGGCTTAACAAATATAGTTTCTCTCTGCAAGCCTTTTCTCCTCCAACGGGACCCGCTGTTAACAGAAATCTCCGTTAACAGCGGGTCCCGTTGGAGGAGTCACTGGATGTAATTTCTGATGTAACTGGACACTTGGACAACAAGAGCTTTGGCCTAAAGCAAGAAATTCATGAGAAACAGCTTGAAGTCTCCTTATTGACGACGATTGACTAGAGGTGTACACAAGATTAGCTAGATTAGTTATAGCCATGAAGTAAAGTGACACGATCAAAACCAATGTCCAATACGGTTCAAATCAGATAACTGACACGTTCAACTCTTCCCCTACAGGCTGCTAGACTTTCTTTTAACTAAATTTAGATGTTGGCTGAGAATATTGTAGTGTTAAATAAATACTATTTAATAACGCAGAGTAACCAGAGCGGAGTATCCGGAGCAGAGTATTCCTGGAATTCTCCTTTAAGTCGATTAATGAAGATGTATAGTATAGTAAGGTAGCGTATAGATGTGTGAAGGTGACCCACTTCTCCCAGTTTCTCTGCTGTCTGTGTTACCCTCAGGCCAGGCAGCTTTATTCAGGGCTTTTAACGTTCCTCAAGGAGCAGACCTTCTTCATGTGACAGGAGGATACAGAAAGGAGAGAAATTATCTGCGTCTTGGAGACATGTCAATTTTGTCCTTTTTCTGTGATTTGCAATTTTGCATTGCTATGGAAACTGATAGAACTAAAAAATATCGAAGTTAATAATGTTTGTTTTTCTGAGTGAGTGCGACTCTAAGGACTTGGTATATCTGCTACATGCTCAAGTTTAAACTGTCCCCCTACTAACTATACCTCACATTACAGTGGAGGTGTTAAAGCCCTTCTGGACAGGATTGTTGCAGGATTTAGTTTTAACAAAAGGTGTTTCTACATTGCAACAAAGTTGTCCATGGGGGCTTTAGAATGAGCACGGAACAATAACAATATTTTATTTGGCCAACATATTCTACTGTTGTGTCCTGGAGAGAGGACCACCTGATTCTGAAAAATGTGCTACTGTAAGCAGCAGCGAATGAGTGTAAATTGTACGCGATCGGTCCATTATCACGTTAGCCCCTCCTAGTTGTGGGCCTATTCATTTAGAAGGAGAGGTAGCTGGCTGGTCATGATGTGAAGACAAATCACTAGCAGTGTCCCATTTCAGATCTCCTCAGTCCTCCCCCATCCCCCTCCTATTTGAGGCGATATGGGGGGAAATATGGGGGTGTACTTGTGTGTGTGTGTGTGTGTGTGTGTGTGTGTGTGTGTGTGTGTGTGCGCGCGCGCATGTTTGTGACCCCCTACCCCCCCTTCACACACACGTGCGTACATGTACGTGCATGCGCTCGTCTTAGAGGGAGTGCCCACTCTCGCTCCTTTTTACATCCACTGCAACGGCACGTCTCCACATGGGCTTGCTATCAGTTGCTATGGCAACAAAGACACAGAGCAGAGCGGCTGCAGTAGCTAACCAGGGGGAGAGAGAGACAGGGAGAGAGGCAGAGAGAGAGAGAGAGAGAGAGAGAGACAGAGTTTTGCCCGTAGGCCTGATCACAAGGACAGATTCTGTGCCGTGCATCAGAACATACAGTCCTGTTATATAGTAGGGCCCAGCGTCGGTGCCATGGAGACTACTGTTAAGCACACATTCATGCAATAGACACACTAGCGGTAAGCACAGGCATACTTCAAGTAGCGGGAGGGGCATTACTTATGTGTCCTATTGGGGTTCATTGCCCATCAGATCGCTCCCCAGACAGTGATGGAAACAATTCATTTCTTCAATTAGTTCATTTATGCGCAATTGTGTTTTGGCCTATGCTTTACACACATTATTACCTTTCCACTGTATTCATCAGGCTTGATAAAGACTTGGTCACTAGGAAATCATAGAATATGTTAGTTATTTTAGGTGCTTGTGTATGAAAGGCTCCCTAACTCTCGCTAAATGACCTACAGCGTGAAAATGAACTGGTCTGGAGTCCGCCTGGGTGTAATAAGACAGTAGGGTATTGATCTTGGTAGAGTGGCTTTAATAGTTTTTGAGAGCCCTCGTACAAACATGAGCATCATATACATTTAAGGCCACCGAGATGTTTTAAGATGGGGTCATTAGTAGAGAGGGAACAGATACAGTATACTTCCTTCACACGTCTTAAATTCTTCATGGTACACAGTACAACTGTGTGCAGGTGACCCCATTGCAAATACCTTCCTGTTCATCTGCGACGCAGGGCTAACAGGGAGTCAGAGAGACGCGCTGATCCTCCGCTGAGGACAACCATATGGATGAACTGATGAGGGGGGAAAGCAGGTGATTGTGTCTCTCGGACGATGTGACTGTTAGCAGGGGATCTGCTAATGGGGTTGGGGATGGGGGCTAGATTAGGCTGTATCTGTCCCCGTCATTAGGAGCACATCGTGAAAACCGTGTCGGTGTGTCACACCATTTAATCCAATCGCCAAACATCATCTGATAGACCGTAGCAAATGCCATGATGCCGTCTCTCTCTATTATCCACTCATGAACTCTCTCTCTCTCTCTCTCTTTCTCTCGCTCTCTCTCCTTCTAGCTTGAGCTTCCCTTCCTGTTTCATACAGAATATAACTGTAGCTGTAGTCTGTTTGAAAGCTTTCACACTTTTTTGCCCGCCTACTTGGACAATTTCTTTCTATTTTATGTTTTTCTTCCTGCTTTGTAATAAACAGGACAAATCCAGTGCCTTCATTCGAGAGGGGGTCAACGGCGAGGCCAGTTGCCAATAGCGTTTTGCCAAATAATGTGCTTGTTCTGCTACTACCAAGTAAGAGCAAGATATCTGGTGTTTGATCTTATGGATCAATAACCTCAATCGATATGCTGTATACCTAATGAGGATACCTCATCAATGATTGGCCACAGGGTTTTTGTATGTTGCATGTGAAGGCTAGCAAGTTAGCAAGGTTATTTGTATGTGTGTGAGGGCACAGTGTGAAAAACTAGAGGCAGAGAAACAAAACAGAGGACAAAGTAGAAAACCTAGTCATTTTGGACAGACTTTTCTCCCTTCGAGCTGAACATTTCAGTTGTGCACTTGCACTTTTTTAAAAACATACCCTGACTCTCCAACAATCGCTCCAACTCTATAACATTCCAGAAATGATGTCACGCCTGGGGCCAAATCTGACTGGCTTGTTTTACACCATGATTTTTCTTCAGACAGGAATTTTGGCTTATTACATGACAAGGCAGAATTCAAAACTAGCCCAACCCTATCAGGCCCATTCAGACAACACAAGTGACACCACAACAGGAAAAACTTTAATAGGGGACCTTTGAATACAGGCTCCAACAACAGCTACCTATACTTCCTTCATGTGTTCTCAGGGAGGGAAATTCATTTTTTCACCTTGAATTGACGGTAATGAAATGAGACTGACATCTAACCCGGAGCCAATCAGTCCTGGGCGGTGAGAGAGTCGGATAACCCCCCTCTTCACTTCCCCCTCCTCCTCCTCAGGGCTCCTTCGTGTGTCTGATGAGGAGAAGGCTTAGAGGTGTCAGACCTGCAACCTCAGGGCGGAGATCTCGTTTGAAGCGTTCCCCGGTGTAATATCTGCAGTCTGCATCGCCCCTCCGCCGCTTATATACAGCTGTCAATCAAGCTGCATACGTGTACTGTGTACTGTGTACTGTGTACTGTGTACTGTGTACTGCTTCAGTACCTGTGATGGAGTGTGTTTGTGTGTGTCTGTTAAGAGAAAGAGAGAGTTTGCACAGTCGTGCGCTATCTGTGTCATCACCATGTGAGCTTGTCTGTCACCCCCTTAGCAACAAAACCCAGCGACGGCACCTCCTTGCGATCCGTCTCTTTGAAAACAGATGTAGTTTTTTTTTTATCTGGACGCAGACAAGCAGAAAGATAGAAGAAAAGAGAAATGAAGGGAGAAGGTGATGGAGGCAGGCCAGGGAGATGAAAGGAGGGAGGATGAAAGGACACAGCGGGTGGGTGGGTATGTCACCGTGCATACCTGCTTGCTTTCCTTTTACCTGGTAACCCTTTTAGTCGCCGCCTGGTATTAGATCGGTCTCGGTAAGGGTTACTAAAGCACAAAACCTCATCAAGTAGAATTTATCTCACACCAGCGGCGGCTGGTGACTCAACAAATTGGGGAGGACAGGAGGAAAACCAACCCATGGCGTCATGTTATTTTACACCAGTTGTCTGCAGGCATGTTATTCCACTGCCTCAGTTTTATAGGTGAATTAGAGTTATGACATGGTAATGGCTTGTGGGTTGCTGTGTGTGTGTGTGTGTGTGTGTGTGTGTGTGTGTGTGTGTGTGTGTGTGTGTGTGTGTGTGTGTGTGTGTG
>JAODLI010014574.1:0-24178 GCA_027575585.1 Percopsis omiscomaycus | reverse complement strand
TGTAACCCCTAAATACCCATACATTTCTGGCTACGTCAGTACACAATACATCAACTATAAAACCAGATATTAAAGGTCACATGCTGAACAAAGCTTCTTAAACAGCAACTTAATATATTCCAGTACACCCCCCTGTACTGGCTCACACTTGGACCCTTCCAGGTCCTCCCTCCTATAAAAACTCCAGACTCGGTCACTTCCTGTTTGCCACTTCGACCCAGATCCCTGCTTTGAGATGAAGAAGGTAAAAGAAACATGGAAACATTTCGATGACCTCGGGTAACTCCCATAACAATAAATTACTTGAAATTACCTTTGTGTTATATTATTATTCACCATAATATCTACTCTTTTGACCAGTACTTAACAGAACTGAAGTTACATGCTATACCAAACAATGCATCCATTGATGCTAGCCCACATGCTAAGTTTAGCTTAGCAGGCTAAAACACATGACACCACTGGCTTAAATGAAGGCATGGGGTAGCCCCATGACATAAACAGTATATACACAAGGAGTCTTCAGGATAAACGAAACAATGTGAAATAATGTCAAACTTTAATTACAAACATAGCGAGGTGTAAGTGTGATTTTGCTGAGAAATACAAAACGCATACACATCCCAGTGCTGCATGTCAGCGCCAGAAATACGGAGAGCGACATGCTCCGCTGTCTTGGTGGGTGCCGCATTTGCCTTGGCCTTCATTACAATTAGACAATTAGGTCATTTAGCAGACGCTTTTATCCAAAGCAACTTACAATTGCTATTACATGGAGCAGATAGGGGTTAGGCATCTTGCTCAAGGATGCTTACAGGTAGGCCAACTCGGGGGCTTGAAGCCATGACCTTCTGGCTGGGAGTCCAACACCTAGACCACTAGACTATCCTGTCCCCTTCATGTGGTTCTCACGTACAGTATAGTCCATGTCCACCAAGGAATGAAAGCTGTCCAAATGTCTGCTTTGCTGTTTCACGCTGTATCGGGCCCGAGCATAGGGCTCGGTCAGTCTTTTAGTCAATATCAACCTTGGTATCTGAACCCACACCAGACTTGTAGTGATGATCTGCGATCTGGGGGGGGGGGCTGCTTATAAAACACGTATACAAGCCATTGCGCACACAGAGGCGTTATTGCAGCTGGGACTGTGAGGAAGAGGGGGGCAACGGCACAACATTTGTCTGCCAAAGATGGCAGCGGGGGACGATCCCCAGTCATTCCTTGACCCTTTTCACAACCCTTTTTCACAACACACTTGCTTTATACAATACAGTATTTTTTCATGTCTAATATATTATTGAGTGGTTTATTAATGTGTGTGGTTATCTTCTACCATATGGTATCTAATTATTACTAAACACAACAAATATCAAAACCTAACATGTGACTTTCAGACGTTCTATTGTAGGCCCTTAAGTCTTTTCGGTAGGCCAAGCAATTCTGGTACCTATACCAGCAGTTCTAACTGGAAGAGATATGCATTTGCATTTACAGCATTTAGCAGACGCTTTTATCCAAAGTGACTTACAATTACATGGTGCTATTACATGGAGCAGGTAGGGGTTAGGCATCTTGCTCAAGGATGTTTACAGGTAAGCCGACTCTGGGGTTTGAACCCACGACCTTCTGGCTGGGAGTCCAACTAGACTATCCTGCCCCCTATGGTAAAATAATCGGTGCCTGCTCCCAGGACTAGTTCACTGTTGACTGATATATTTTGTCTGCAACTTGGAACTGTGTAAGCAATGCAATGGCAGATTTTAGTGTTGTTCCAGTGTTGTTGTTCTCGCATTATTGACATTAGCTAGTAGTATTGTCTGCTGCGGATGTCCCTTGCTGCCTTGTTGCTAATATGTGACAAGTAACTAGGGGTAGGGCAAAAATGGTAAGGGTAAAAAAACAGGCACTCAATTCAGCCAGGTTGCTGATGTAGTCTCTCCTTATTTCTAGGCTAGTGCTGCACCTGGAGCCCCTGGAGCCCCTGGGGTCTCAGCCCCCACTGGAGGTGTGGGAGCACAGCCTGGATTTGGTATGGTGAGCTGTGCTTCATATAGAGGTCTTATTTGTCTCTCACAGTGTCAATGGGATCTATCCCACGTCAATGCATATGTCTGACAGTCCAGATGTCCGGCTGTATGTCACAGGCAACATCTCAGACACTACTGACACTACTGCATTTGTACTAAATGTTTCAGTTTCTAAATGTTAATGAGTGAATTTTAGATGTAGGTAAAAGCACTGTTAAAAAAATTTAACTCGAGAGATAAAAGCAGTTTTCCCCTGAAAACAGTGGTTCTTAGACTGTAAACTGACACCTGAAAAATATGCAGCCAAGCCTTATCAGTAAATATGACAGCCTCTATGGCTTCACGCGTCTCTGCACACTCGTTTGTGTGTGTTCCTCTGGCTCGCGCTTGCTCTCACCTACCCTCCACGGAGCTGTTAACATATAACGTAAGTTGAAGATAAATTCAACGGACTCCTACTCCTATGTTTATAGCACAATGGTTGTTTAGAGTTTACTAATTCATGTTTTAGTTATCTCTAACCATAGGCGAGAAATACAGAGGCCTCTGGGTTTTTTGAAAACTTTTTAAATAACTAGGGAGGTACGTTTTTTACTTTCTTTGCATAAGCCCTCTTTAGCGACGTTTTGGTTACACGGTCCTAGGTATTCTTTTGACAATGGAGGCAGTCGTGCAACCCCTTTATATCCCATATTACACTTCCTCTAGCCTAGTTATATTAACCTATCAACCTTACGTAAATCTAATTGCCTAAGGTCTTAATTTAAATGGCGATCGTGTGTGAGGTTATGTTGCCTCTACACTCCTTATATAGCAAATTAAGGATGGCACTAATGAAAATAGAGATCAAAAACGTGTACAATTTCTTCTTTATTTGTATATAGCAGATACAAGTTTAAAACAGAGTACATTTTAAAAGGCACTTGCCTAGGTTCTAGTTATAGAGGGTGTTGCTAGAATGTGGCTTCCTGCTATTGGTTAAACAGATACTGCTTGATACTTTTAGACATCTGCTAGCACTACCATATGATAACAGTGACCTTTCAACCTGATACTGTCCAAGATGGGAATTGCTGTAAACACATTGTGCTTTACAATAAAACAGTAAAGCATATAAGCACAATAGGCCAATAATATACAATCCATCCTCCTGCCCTGCACACGTACACAGGACACCTCCCCTCCCTCCTCCTTATATAAATATGACAGGCCCTTTATATTGTAGGACCGTATAGTAGCAGATAAATGTACATTTGTTTATAATATGATTTATGCTGACTGTTCCAGGTCGTGTGCGCCCAGTGTAGCCTACTCACCCATATATTATCACACCCAAATACACTGATACAGTGCAGCGGGAAGCAGGCACAAACTGGAGGGGGCTATTGGAATAGCCCAGGCAGTTATCTTAAGCAAGCTATAGTTACAGTAGCAAATATTATGTGCCCAACCTGTGCCGGATCAGGCCAGGTCAACATTGGCTCCTTATAATCCCCATTGCACATGTTCGCTCTCTCAGTCTCATATTGCTTTAGCCCAAAGAGGTCATCACCACCACCACACAACCTGGATCAATCATATTAAAAAAGAGTGTACATTTTGCTGCTGTGGTCCCAAAGCCTTATTTATAAGGCTTTGGGCTTTATTTATAAGGAGGAAGGAGATGAGGTGTTCTGTGTACGTGCGCATGGCAGAGGATGGATTGTACAGTATATTTATACAGTATGTGAGATTTGCGATACAAGTAAAATCAATCAACTTTTCTTAAATCGCTTTGGTAATTACATTTAATTGTGTTTTCAATTTTGATTTAGCCTCTCTCCCTTTAACAAAAGATGCCTGGGCCTGTTATGCCAAACTCTTAGCTTCAAACCTTTCAATCCCTTAAAACCTATGGGTGACATCATACACTTTTCATCCATATGGTCTATAGTATAGACCGTAAACAAATGGATGCTGTGTATAACTCACCAACAATAAGTGGCTAATAGATGGCAAAAAATAATTTGGAAAAAGTTCATTGTAAAGTGCATGTAGTAACCTGACTACTCCAAGTGGTACTCCACCTCTTATCTAACTAATTTGATTGCTATAGCACAACCGAACCACCAAGACACATTTTTTGGGCCATCTAAGAATTATGAATATCTACTGCATACTTCCAAGACTATGTAAAAATGCTTAATGGTCATTAGCTTGCTATACAGTAGATAAAAAAGAAAGAAAGAAAATAGCTAAAAGCATAGGTTAACTTTTTTTAAACCCAGATCTTATAAAAGTGTGTTTTTCCATAATTTATAATGGTGCATAGCACAACTTCACTGACTAGAATTCCTTACACTTACCACTGGGATTTTAGTGCAGGTCAATGGCCAACTGTTTAGGCTTTAAAGATCAATCAATCTCAATACATTATAAGTGAGGAATGCCACGTTTCACGATACTAAAGCTAAATCGGTGAAGTTGTGCTACACGCTATTATAAATGTCTGCTGTAATCTCCATTCTCACCCAGCCTTTTGTGGCCCCTGGAGCCCCCATGATGCAGCCAATGATGGGACAGCCTATGATGGGCCAGCCTATGATGAGACCGCCCTTCACATGTGCCGGTGTCCCTGCCCCAGCAGCCCCGGTAACAAACGGCAGATACTGTATTTCAGTTACACACACATTTCCTTTTCTACAGCTTGCTTTACCTTCTTATTTGACACATTTTAATGACAGTGTGTAATTTTGACCTTTTGTATTCCCAGGTTTCGCCTGGACCTACAAACCAGAGTTCCAAGAAGCCTAAGGATCCTCTGGCTGAACTCAACCTCAAGGACTTCTTTTAATTGACCAGGTTTATCACAGATGCAAAGTACATTACCTCAAAATAGATTTATCTTTTGTCTTGTTCTCACAATGTGTTCCAATGGCTAGTGGCCCTACTGGCAAATGCACGGCCATCATTTAGTCTTAAGCCTAGCCTTAGGAAGTCCAGAAGGGCCCTACCTGAAGATCTAAGGCTGTGCATTGGGTCATAGTGGAAAGTTATATAAAGGCCGTAAACCACCAAACCGACATTGACTCAAAACAGGTCAGTGTGTTGTTTAGTTGGATGTCCTGTCCCCTATCTTATGCTACTTGTGGGGAAACTCTACAGTGCTGGGCACATCTTGCTGGCTGTCGGACAGTGGGTGGAACTGCCAATATATTCGATTCATTTTCACATAGCGGCACCATTAGTATCCACCAAACAAACAAGACAGAGCCCCCTCTATTTTCTGCGCTTTGTGAATTATGGCCTTGAGTGATATTCAACTTTGGTGAAATTCCTTATCAATAACTCCAGATGATTATTTTTGGGATTACATTTTCTGTTTGGTAATTGTATTTATTAAACTAAATTTATTGTTGTTCATTTTGGGTTCCATTGTTTCCTCAAAACATAATTTTAACACCATAGATGTGATTTAAGATATAATAAAAGCCAATCAAATAAATAGAAAAATAGATTTGAAAAGTAATATTAAACTTTTCTTGTTTTTAATTCCAGGTTTAATTCCACTGCTCTATGAAATCTGTATTATTTAAGTATATTATTCAAGTATATAATATAAAATCGTCTCTTTTCTCTTTCGCAGGCCCCCCACCTCTATTCGCCTGGTGTCTTTCTACATCTCAGGATACCAGCCACCTCCCCTAATTTTCAGCTATTGAACTTCAAGACCCTCTCTTCCCTAGCCCTTTCCCCGACCCCTGTGTGATGTCGTAGCACAAACTGTGGAAGTGAACCTTAGTGATATGCAAATACATATAAAAGAAAAAAAAGTGATTACGTACTGTAGATGTTCTAACCCTTTGTCTGAACAAAACCACACAAAACCCAGAGAAAAAAAACAAACATACAAATAAAAGCAAAAGCAATGAAGACGTACAGTGTTTAGAAGTGTTGCCATTTAATTTGAATGATTGACGTGCATGGGTGTCCTAAGTCCCACCAATATCCCTGTACCTTACCCCACCACTTCCTATTAAAGGGGGAGGGAGTTCTTCTCTACTCTGCTCTGATTGGATAAGAATGATGAGCGAAGCGAACACTGTTAGATTTTGGAGCAATATGTTGTGTGTTATTCACAAAAGGCCCCCTTTGATACACATACATTCTCTGGAAAATCTGAGGATTATGTGTATATTCTGTATGTCTGTTGAAGAGAAATATAAATGTGTTCTGATATGTGTTAACAAGTGAGCATTATCTAATTTCCTGTCATAATTTGAAAGAATTCAGAAAGATATGAGTACTACTTTCATTATTGTGTAATAAGGAACATGTGCAGGCTCTTATTTTGTTGTTTCTTTGTTGGTATGTCCTATTTTAGCGGAGTCACTCTGCTGATATCCATGGAAGATGCTATTCACCATCATATCTTAATTCTTAGTTTTATGTTTTAACTATACGTCTTGGTCTATCTTGGTCTGTCTTGGTCTTGGTCTTGCAAAATTACACAGCAAGTATAACTTTGTCTTTGTATGGTGTTTTTTGAATTTATAAAGAAACACAAATTCCTTTGACATCTCTGTTCCTTTTGACCTTCTCTTCATTAGGAAAACAGATTGGTAATGGAGATAGTTATGTCTTGGATATTTGTATATGCCCAGACATAAAGTGTTGGCATATAGGGCAAAAATAAATCTATGTTGTGCTGCCATTTTATGGTTTGAGACCTTAAGCACTTCTGGCCAAACCCCCATAGGTCATTAGGTATCTGACATTTGGCATTTCAAAAGCAGTCAAAAGACCTGATTTAAATCAACTTAGATAAATCAGTCAAACAAATATTGGTGTTTTCTTTTGGGGGGTTGACTTAACAATTACTAATAACAACTAATAACAGATCAAACATATTATTGTTTGGTAATGTGTTTGGACAGCCCTGTGCTTTCTACCCCAAACACTATACATGCGTATTATTGTTAATTAAATACATTACTGTTTATGTTTTGTGGACTGTTTCAGCAATTTGTTTGAGGAAAAGAAATTATTGAAGATAATCACATTTTTGTGATTTATTTTGTGATTTATTTTTAAAAATTGTGTTTAATTTCTTTATAATGGCCCTCCCTGTGCATGTAAGCCCTTTTAAATGCAATAAACCAGAGTGACGGTTCGACCTGCGCATAAACGTTCTCTTACTGCATAGACATTTAATAAAACTAAACAGTCTTTAAATATCAAAAGACATTAAAATGTTAAGTTATTTGGAAGGTAATCACACATGTGCTAAATATACTACTACTAATGTATGATATTCATATACCATGTAAATGAGAGTGTGGTTAGCAATTATAGCAATGTGGCTAGCTTTCTTGTCATATGGGAGAACAATACAGCCTCTTATGTGATATACAAACTCTAAACCAATATGCTGTTACCTTCGTTTAGAGGCACCAACTTTCAGTTGTTGCAATCCTGTATTGTTTCTGAAATCAATCCATTATTGTACATGGTACCTGATATTAGAAAATTATCATCATTAATGCACACACAGAAATAGTAATTTTAATGGTTGTTTTCAGTCCTCATCATTTTCAGTAAATTCATATTAATTGTAGCTGTAACACAATACAATACAACCCTTAATTTAAAATTGTTATAAAACAAAAAATATTTATTTTTATTTTTGCCACTAAAATTTGAATCTTTCAGTCCTAATTTATCGTGCCCCATTATGTAGCCTAAAATTGAATGCATACAATTAGGTCATTTAGCAGAACTATATCCTGAAAAAAAAACCCAAAATTGTACAATTCCCTAAATTAGCACCAAATATCCAGATATATGATCCAGACAATAATTATGTGCACAACAATGAAACCAAATTTCATTGTTTTGCAACAATGAGGCTTTGACAGAATAAATCAATATATAACATGAATATACACTATTTTAAGCAATACATCCAAATTGGCCAAATATGAAATTGTCAAAACTAAATTAACAGACAGGCCTAAAATACAATATTTGTTCTAAAAGTTTTTTGTATCCAATAAGTTAGAAGGACTGGAAAGCCACAGTTCTGTTTATACGCTGACAGCATTGTTGTCAAAATTGAGTCAGAATGGCTTTTCTGTTTTTGTGTCCTTGAGTGTGTAGCTACAGTATATGTACTGTTGTCACACAGTTTAATAGATGCTAATGTGAGGTATTAAGGCAGGCAGATTTGAAAGAGTTTTGAAGGCCCCCGTAGTTCCATTCAATTGTGAAGCTGTTGCAGGACTGTCATTGCTTGATGTGTGAGATGTGTGTAGGTGAGGCAGATTATTAGCACTGTGTGTTCTCAGGTCACCTGACACTTGCTTGAGTCCCCATGGACCCAATAGCAGATTTGGGCATACTTAAGCATTGTAATCCTAACAGCCACATTGTAATCCTGTAGCACCCCTTTACCGTTAACATCCACCCACTGGTGACCTGAGAAAACCCCTATGATCTTCCTCTTCCATTTCTTTTTATTGGGCTCTTTGAGACGGATGTAGACCCCTGACCCGCTGGAGCCAGGCTTGGCGTCGCAATACTGGTACAACAGTTCATTGGACTCCTCTGAGACGGAACAGAACCGGTACACCAGGTTGCCAGGCCTGTCATCATCGAAGCCTGAAAAGTGGATTCTCCCGGCGGGCAGTTTCTTGATGGAGGGAATGACCCCCAGATCCATGTGCTTGACCTTCTGGGCTTTTTTCAGCTCCAATACAGCATAGTTATAATCTGCAGCCAAGCCGTCAGAGATACCTTTAAACCAGCCTTTGGGGATCTGGAGCTGCTTGACGGTGGTCCACTTGAAAATTGGCTTCTCAGATCCTGCACTGCGCCGGCTGCGACTCTTCCTCCCTTTTCCTTTCATGGTCCCTTTACCCCCTTTGTCTTTGGGCTCTTCCGTTTCCTCCTTGTTTTTTTTGCCTTTGCTCCTTTTTCCTTTCCCTTGTCGTCCTCTGTCTTTCCTGCCTTTTCGTCTCCTGAAATTCTCCTTCAGGACACCTACACGAAGCTTCTGTGCTCCGTCCAGATAGTCCCATCCATCATGGATGCAGCGGGCCGCTGTCAGAACATGTTTGGGAGACACCAGGACACCAGAGCATCCGGTTGAGATCTTGACGGTGGTGGAGAAGGGGTACTTGGTGGAGAACTGCTTATCGGCAATGGTGAAGCGAGTGTCCGTGCCGTACACCTCCCGTTTGCGTCGGGAGCTGGCAGAGGAAGAGTAGTTTCCGGGCCAGGCGTCAACCTTGTTGAGGCCCTGTATGGACACGGAGGTTAACATGCGCGTTCCATTCTCGTACACTGTCTCGTAGGACAGGAACTGTTCCAGGTCGTGCAGGGAAGGGCTGGGAAGTTGGCGCTGACAATTGATTCCGCAGATGCTGCTTAGCACCGACTGGGGCTGGGCGGAGAACGTGGGCTTACTTAGAGGCACGGTGCGTCTTTTCCTCACCAGAGGAACCTTCCAATGTGGCCAAGTGTCGTCCTCATCCAGTGCGACATCTTCCAAAAGCCCAGACCCCGCCAAGGCCAGAACCGTCACAGGGAGCAAAAGACACAGGGGTATGGGGCCCATTGTTAAGGTGGGCCTGGCTCTGAAATACAAAGAGAGGATATAGTGGTTATAGTGAACAGGCTGTAACTGACTAGTGGTTCCAATAATTTTGTTTGGGCTATTTTTAATACATTTGTAAAATATTATATAAAGTCTATAGAGTAAAAAAATATTACTAAATAACATTTAGACATATGCAATATCCCTACGGTAAATACTGTAAATGTGTCATATGGTCAAAATGTGTACCATTAAGTACAATATTTATTATAATATATACCATCACAAATGTATGCATATTTTCATGTTTCACAGTGATTAAAACTCCTTGTATTTGATTGTTCTATCATTGAATCTACTGCCGAAGTCTCCTGATACACATTTCCACAAAATTAGTGTTGCACCTAAAGTCCACAAGAGGGTGATGTAGACTAGTAAATGACTATTAGAAAATGCTTAGACACCAAGTTCAAAAATCTGAGTTTGTCTCGGACTTTATACTGAACATTCCATAATGTTAGTACCACGACTCTTCAACCGGCTCGTAAAAAAAGTATTTACCATTTATACTACTGCAAAATTGTGAAACAAATAGGACAGTACTGTTTAAAAATCATAGAGAATTTATTTTTCTCAGGAGCTGATGTATTAGTTATGTAGCTGAGAGTATAGTATAGAGATTTATAGTCTGAGTTTGTCTAGAAGCTGTGGTCACTGCAGACTCTTTGACTGCACTGAGACAGTGGCTTGGAGGTTTGCCACAATGGTTAACCTCTTCCAGTAATGACCATATCTGGTTTCATAGCTGTATGCTGCGTTCTGTCCAAGCATACACATGACATCAGCATAAGGACTTTGCAAGCTGCAGTCAGAAGGCTGATGCATACTAATGGCAGTCAACTCTAATAATGGTCCTTCAAGACCTGTACAGGACATTTTAAAGCTTGTACATTTGGGTAGAAATGGAGTCAACAGACCATTGTGCAAGCAATTCCACACATACAGTACATTGAAAAATTCAGTGGGATACTCCTCATTGACAAGCAAATTCAGTAGCTAAAGGTACAGTCCTCGATTGCCAAAATTTCTAAATGTCCTCACCAGGTCTGCTAAGGTTTGAAATACATCAGCACATAAGTGTGTGTGTAAGGGGTCGGTAGTGTGACAAAGTGCGAGTCACTCAGGTGACTTCTGAGCACTTGTGTGTGTGGGAGGGGCATGCACTCTTGGTTTCAAATCAAAATAATGTTTTTGTATAACTAGCATAACTGTATAACAACTATAAGGTCAATTCCAGACACAAAACAAGCGTTTTCATTTAAGCTATACCCCTATATTTAATTTAATTGAATTGAATTCCTGCAGACATTAAGGACACAGTAGAAACTGATATGCTAAGAACAGGACTTTTGGTTGTGGAAAGGGGATTTATTAAATATCACTACATGACTGCAGTGCAATCCCCTACCCTCTCCTGAGATCTTTTTCTCATGGCAAATTCATGGCTAGTCAAATTCATCACCACATTTTTGGAAGAGATTATTTAATCTAGTTTGACCTATAAACTTAATTCTTTCTTACTAATAATTTCTAGGCTAAACTTTCAAAACACAGACTTTCATCTATTTGAGAAGAAAGTTAGTGTAATTCCAATACATTTTAAATGAAAAAGAGCCGTCTCTTATGGTATTTAGGCCCATCATCTCATTTTAATAATCGTCTAAATTCCTCAATCAGTTAAACAACAAATTGATTTTGATTTATGGTAATTATTGTACTGAATGAAATGTAAGCGCAACTAAAATTCCATGTCTGCCATTTCACGTCTAGTGCTCCATCTACTAGTGCTACTAGCACATCAGACGAACTGGAATGTCTTAAAGATCTACTGTAATTGTCTCAATGTACGTATATGGAGACCATATAATTATCTTGTGTACTACACAACAAAAGTTAATTAATTAATTAAGATTCAGAAGGCATTAAGATAAATAAGAAATACTGTACCCCATTGACCAAATGTGAATAAATCATCTGAATATTACACTCCATCGAACACATCCACCATGAAGTGATGTGACATTCCATGCAAAGAAACCGATAAAACGTGAAAAAAAACATTAAGCATCTTATCCACATGGGTCCCCTTTAGAGATATTCTACTAACTGCGAAATGAGAAATCCCTCATACCTGCTTGCATTCGATTTATGCATATGCCAAATCCGCAATAATGGTATTGTTTGTTTTTATACAATGATGGATCTTCTTTTCTAAAAAAAAAAAAAAAAACAACAACAAGGTGCTGACTCCTAGATTTGATCAGCGGGAGGCTGCTTGCCTGCTCCTCATTGCCTTTGCAAGAGGCAGTGGGAAGTTTGCAACTGGGACACTCCTAGAAGGGCTGAGCTTGATGCTGAGGAAGGAAGGAGGGAGAAGGAAGGAGTGAAGGAGTACAGTATCTGCAAAGCATTCTTTTTTTTCACCAGTGACAGAAGCTGTTCACACATGGTGGGACCGAGACAGCGAACAAACAGGCTCAATTGGAAGAAATCAGACAGGGGGTGTGCTGGTGGTTTGTAGACAAATCTCTTGCAGGCTCAAAGAGTCTATGAGAACCCCAACACACAAACACACTCCATAACTGAAAACTTCAGTGAACTGTGAAGGAATTAATTCCACAACACTATAAACTGGGCATTTCATTGTCTGTCGGCTTCACAGTTGGACATTATTAGACCACCACAGAGATGTAAAGACTATTACATCTATAATATAGCATGTATTACACCACTACTAATTGACATTCAGACATGGCACTACATTTTACCAAGAATTGTGGTTTCATCCGAAGTGTGAAAGAAATAATTTAACTACAGCATTATGTGATAATGCTAAATATGCTAAATATGTGACGACATGGATCTTGTGGCAAATAGGCTGCTTATTTTTACTTTTCTAACATAAATGTGTGCAACACAAACCCATTCTTGAAGGCTGTAAGGCTCCTGTGTCTTGTCCAAGTCTTTGTATTATAATCTGCTCTATGTGGATGCACATTTCAGCAAGCTGAATATTGATTGATTTGCAGTTAATTCAATAATTTTTCTCACAAACTACTTCTAATGTGACTAAAAAGACAATAGACATTTCTACTTAGTAGTTGTAGTGTATCATTTAAGATGTATTATAATTGTTTGTTGTTTCAAAAAACAACTGAGCTACATTAAAAAAAGGCTCATGCTGTAATTAGAATGTAGATTTATGTCACTCTTTTCTCGCTTCAAATGCAGAATAACTGGACATTCTTGCTCCTTGCCAAGCAGAAATGTATGCGCTGTATGCACAATATAGGCACAACCCTGTAGCACCCCTTGAGGTAAAATTACAACGTTACCTTTAGCCATCCTTAAAAACACTATTTTATTTAGATTTTTTAGAGATTACATACCTACAGCCTACGTAGGCTATGGGCTACCGTATAAATGATGTTGTGTGTGCATGCCTATACAGAAAGTGTCGTTTGTGCGTCCACTTTATATGTAATAATCTCTAGTCCTTTCTCATGTACACTCACAAAATGGACAATCTGCTATAATGAGAGAATAGGTCAAATAATAGAATGTGCTAAAGGAATAGATAGAATTCTGGCTGTGAAGCTTTATATGGCAAGCAAAATTTTTTTTCGGTTAGTCTGATTCATTTTCAGTTGATTTGGTTCCGTTAAGCAAATTCAGCATAGTTCAAGCTTAGTTACTACTGCAACTTATCCTGGGAAACTAACTTGGGGAATATTCCATCAAGGCAGATAAAGTCTCGCTAATTTAAGTGAGAGTGCCGTTCCATTATTGTAGCATTTCGGATTCCCTGCTCAGTAACCAAGGTAATTTATACCCCTGAACTAACCTGCTCTGTTACAGGCTAAAAGTGAAGCTTAGCGTGGCATTCTCTGTTTGAGAGTTCATATAAAGTCCCTGAACTCCACAACATAGTTCTGTCCCTGAACAGTCCCTGTTTGGTAGGTGAAAAGGCTGCTGCTCTCTCCTTGTCTTTTGCGTCATTTTGCCAATGATAAATCGATATTCGACAATCATATAATCAGAGCTGTTTAAATACCTTGTGCTTGTCTTTTTGTTTGATCCTGAATTATGTGTGTAGAAAACATTAAGCCTTGACTGCATGGCCACGCTTATTCAAGCTAGAGTATTTTTGTTAAGCCTATTCTGAGCTGGCTTCATCACACACTTCAACACCCCTCAGGTTCAGGGTGTTTATTTACAAAAATAATATTGCCAACCACCACCCCCGTGACAAAAGTATTAAGAAAAATATATTTAAAAGACAATCGCCAGAACCATATTCTGTAATGTCGGGAGTCACACCCAGGGGCGGTGCACCTCCTTCCTGTTCTACCTCGCTTCAACCTCAGTTACTATGGAAACTTATGCTGGGAAACTAACCTGGTCCGGGGCAGGCTAATTATTGACAAGCTAAGTATGAGTTGTTGCTTAAACAGAGTTCCTGTTACAATGACTTGACAGGAAAGACATGGTTTTACCACAGATTTTCTGGCGTGCTGCCATATATATTTTACTTTATTAACCACTATCAGTCAAATAATTACAGTTTGTAGAAAATCGACTTATAATAAATAAATTATACAATGATAAATGATGATATAGACCTACATGCATTTAATTATATGGTATGCGATATCAAACGTTTAGGCTTATGCAACATAAAATATGTCTCAATCTAAGTTACTCCAATAGAATGATAATAGCTACATAAAAAGTTAACAGTACAATTGCAAAAAATTATACTGACCAGAAATCTATACTGTATGCATCTATCCTCTATTTTCCCCGATAGGAAATCATGTTTAAAAATGTATTATTTAATACATTTAAAACAATGTTAAAAATATTAACTTATATTTGTTTAGTGGGTGTATGGCTTTTTAATTAAATAAGTAAAGGTCTATAAAGGAACTCAATCCATGTGACATTCTTCGCCAGTCATGGCGTGTCCTTTCATAGTAGGCTACAGAGGGCATTTCAAAGGGATGTACTTTCAAGGACAAGTCAGACCCTTTGGCATACCCTGACAACTAGGCCAACCTGTATGAGTGGTAGGTTCTCAAGAGAAGGGATATTTGTAGATTACTCAGGCCATACATTGCGACATTGTTTATGGCAGCTGTATTTCCATTTTTGGTTATTATATGTTTGATTTCTTCATATATTTAGAATATTAAGCACTGCTCGGTGGCCGTGAACATTGCCGCTCTCTCTTTACCATTGCTTTTTGCCATGGCGTATCGATTTGATCCTGGCTATATTATTTATCTAATTGTATGAACTTGATTTAAATTGAATGGAATTGACGTTACGGAACTTCTTTAGCCCCGACTGATTTTTTAGGTTCATTCAAGTCAGATTTTAGAATTTAATCCACACTTTTCTTAGTATTCTTTATGGAACAGGGCTCTGGTCCCAGGCACAGAATATATATGTATACTCGCTGAACTACCAACAAACAATAACAAACAGGTGGGTTATAAGAACAGCGGGGCAATTCTCCCTCTATAACTTCTGTCATCAAGGAGATGAGGCTAGGGAGCTGTTGGCAGGAATGTTCATAGTTGTGACAAAGAAAATAAACTGACATTTGGTTTAGTTGTATCTATAGGTTGTACAAAATAAGACTGTATTTGAATTGAGCGCAACTTGAAATGTGCATGTATTGACCTCTTGCATGCAAGACACAACCTCTTTATGATGCTGCACCCAAACACCCACAATATTGTGAGTCCTGGTGGGACAATCCATAAGTGAGAGTGAGAGAGTGGTGCCTTTGTTTCCAGCCATTGCAAATAGTGAGTATTATTTCTGAGATGGGGTGTGTAGCCTAGATAGAAGGTATTTTATGTTTGGTTAAAACCACACAGGAAGTGCTCCCTTTTTCGCCTGCTAAAGTAACAAAGACGCCCCCTGGACCGGATGCGAGGCATGGTTCCTGCTTGGTACGGAGGCCAATGCTGGTACTGCAGCCAAATGCTGTTAAGATTCCTTTAAATAGGATTCTAATTGCGAATGAAGCCTACTGGTTAATCTAGAGTGGGCAATGCCCACTACTGCCCCCTCCCCCTGTCTTCGGCCCTGAGTGGAGGCAGTGTTGTAGGCAGTGGTCTGTGAGGTCAATAAATACATTGCGACATGTGAACGGATAATTATTTTCACGTCAGACCTATTACCAATGTTTTTTCCTCGTGTCCTTCTGTCTATGGTCTTGTCTCGCTTGAACTATTGGCTACACTGCCCCCACGATTTCCATTAGATTTCTCAGTTTTGTTCGTATCCGTAAGCTTTCAGAAAACGTGCACATATATGGACGAAATGAACACAAAGCACAGACAGAAGGTGTATCCGCAACTGGATCTAACGTTGAGTATAAATGAGCCATAAAATTAGCCATAATATGAATATGAACATTTACAAGTTAAAATTATTCTTTAGTAAGAAAAATAAGTCACTTGGATTCCAGGAAAGCTTTTGCATTTGCATTTGTAGATGCACGCTAGGAATAGAAGATACGAATGTGCATGCTCTGTGCGGATACTGCAAGACCAATGTCCTAAACACATGGAATTTGGCAGAAGCACTCTCTATCTTATGCACTGGGTGATCAGTTTCATTGACAAGAACAGCGCCTACCAGATGGGGAAGGTATGTTTCTGGAAGTTAATTAGTGGTGTGTAAAACAGCAGTGATTCAATATGTAGGGCCTGTCTTGACAGCTTTTTTTGCCAACAATATTGTTATGTTTAAGACAAGTTGAAGCAAAGTGCTCACTTGCTCTGACTACAGGCCACACTACATTAACAGCCCCACCTTGATTCACCATGAGTTTACTCAAACTGACACCTTAAACATAAAATAATGCATTTAAGCTGATCTAAAAAAATTAAGGTTGGTTTTTATATGTTCTTCTTGTGTGTTTGACAAATTTTAAGGGTCAAATGAAGGTACATTATAACATGAGACTTGTGAACCCCTCCTGTTGTAACAATGGACTACCCTGTTTGAGTTTTTGTAATCCAGTTTCATGTCAATCCATTAGATTTTTGATTTCAGTGATGGTACATACTACAGGCCACATGTTAACAGCAATACTTCTTATTACTACTATTGCAGGTACCTTAATACTGAGGTAAATTTCTATGTATTCGTAAAACTCTTCTTTTAACTGTAAATCAGTTTACTGTATGCGAGATAAATAAGTCAGAAAGCCTAGCTTTACCTGGCAGTATTGGGCTTCAATTATGTTAATTCACCACACATACCCATTTACTTATGAACAGGTAGGTCATCACTGACTATTTTCTTAAGTTACGACCTGTTCTAACATGGCATACACACCAAAAAGGCTAAAAAAGGCCAAAAAGGTAAGAATGTTCTTATGAGGCCCAGTGAACGAGGTTGAACTATGGTCACCAATTTTATTTCTACTGAAAGTCTGTGTCCGCTATGGTCTGGGAGGACTGGGAGGACCAAAAAATTTGGGCTGTACATTAAAGTATTACATTAAAGGGAGGCCTTTACTCCAGCAAACCACAGTAATAAACTGCTTCGGAAGGCTGCAACGACCAACAGAGCACTTTCCTGCACTTTATTTTGATAGCCTAATGGTCATTCAGCACTAAACAGATGGCCATTGATACGTAGATCCACATACAGTATGTTAACAATTTTATATTGTAAATATTTGAGTAAAGGCTGCCCATTTCACAGAAGAGAGTGTAGTGATGTTGATGAAAGGGGGAATGTACTTTCATATGTGCCCTTGAGTCATGTGTGCACACCTGAAGAAGTGAACAGACCAACCGTCTTCCTAAAAAAGGCTGGAGGGTAGAGATATGTTAACAGTGCTACTGTCAGCTGAAGAACCCTGAAAGTCAGCTTTCTAGAAAATTAAAAACTGTAGACTCTCTGTAGACTATTTGAGAATGTTTTGAAAGTGTTTAATTTAATTTTTCAATTGAGTCTCAGCATAATAAACCTATAAGCATATAGAATAGCATGGAACATGTACAAGAGTAATAAAAAATAAGTTGAAATAGAAACATAAAAGTTTCATGTGACAGTAGGATTGATGGATTGACTTCACATTTAATTTATTTTATGAGACAAAATAAAGATTTTCACTGCACAGCATGAATGGTATTACAGTAGCATAATGTATATGTGTGTTTATGATACCCAAATCCTTCTTGTGTACTGTATATCTCCATTAGGGGGAAAATAACTGCTGGTCTAAACCTAAGTGCCTGTACCTTTTTATCATGACTGAGGACATTGTTTGGCAATCTGAGGTTTTTCTTCCCATCGTGATGTACAGTACCTGTCAAAAGTTTGGACACACTTTCCCATTCACTTGAATGGGAAACTTTTGACAGGTGTCCTAAAAAAAGGTTTCATAAAATCGCTTCAGGATTCCAGGGGTCCCAGTGTACAGTATATAAAAAAGTGGATGTATTCTTAACTTATTTTAGTCACTTAAGGCCACGGTACACTTCAAAAGAACAGCATCTGCAACTGTCTGTCCACTACGGCACTGCATGCAAATATCAGTATACTATGTGACGTTTGTTTAATGAGAGGAGGAGACAGTGGAACCGTCAGGGAACTCCAAACAAAGAAAATGATAGAGGAATACGATGATTCAGTGGTGTTACGTACCAGACTATGTGCCTGTCTGCCTATATATATTCTCCTGTGTTTTCCCCTTTCACCAGGTAATCAAACTAATTGCTTTCCACCTGTGTTCGGGAGCTGACCAATCAAATAAATACCAATAAAAGGACTGCTGAGAAGTGCTCTTGAGGCTTCCTGAGCACTGCTCAGGTAGAGCCTTTTTCACGGCTCTACCTACAAGTAATGGTCACGTGCCCAGGCCCCAGCAAGAATGCTTTAATTTAGCACCTTGGTTGGCCCCTCCGTCACTATGAGGGCACAAGAGTCGCTCAGCTTAAACTCTTTTCTGTCCTGGTGGTCCTGGTGGCATGAGCCAGAACAGAGCCGATCGGGAAACCTATTAAGTCAATTGTGTGGTTGCACTGACCTATAGAAGTATAGCCTTTGTAGAAAAAAAAACTTTTATTTATCTAAACATGTTAGGATGTTAATAGGTAATGTACATTGTAAAATGTATAACTATGCTGGCCCCGATGACTGCTATCTGCTGCTATCATTATTCTATTGGAATGTTTGCTTTCAATAATTTGTGTAGGACCCATTCAGTTATTGACAAATGTACTAATTGTAAGTTGCTTTGGATAAAAGCGTTTGCTAAATGCTATGAATTGAAATGTATGTAATCTTTTCTCATAATTAAGAGATCTTTTCATAATTAAATTGTTTTTTTCCCTAAATGAATGCAATACGCTTCCATACATACAGTATGTATACCCAAAAAAAACTATACACACTCACACACACACACCGGTACAAAAATTGAGGTGGCAGCAGTGATCGTTAAATAAGGAACGAAAGAAAAAGAGCGAGAGAAAGAGAGACTCATACTGTGTGGGGTCGAAAAGGTTAAACTAACACCAGCTGAATGACTATGTTCACTCAGTAATCTTGGTACTCCTCTCTGGAGAAGAAAGAGGGGTTTGTCAAAGTGAAAATGATACCTTTGTTAACCAACACTGGACTGTTATATTGAAGTGGAGTTTTTTTCTCTGGCCATATTTTTATGTCATTAGCTAAATACTGTATTACTTTCTGTCTATACACCTCACCACATTTAATGTGAAACATTTTGTATTATTGCACAATTTTATAAGCATTTTACAGATTTTCTTTTTGGCAGGGTATTTCCATATGTACTGTAGTACCTGTGCACAATTAAGAATTTTATCTTCAGTGACATTAAATCCCTCAGTTTGAAGGAACGACTTTCACTCAAAGTCGTCAGCTGTCACTTGCATAGCTCTGCCCCCCCCCTACACACACACACACACGCAACCGACCCAGAAGTATCTAAGTGGCAGCCATGATAAGAGCTAGTCAAATTCTCTAAATGCTAAGGAAAGGTGCTCAATGTTTCCTTTCTTATCTCCTTTAGCATAGGGTACACTGGACTTTCCTTTACGAAAGGAAAGAAGATAATGCCGTCCCTCAATTCCTTTCAGCAGAAACATTCAAAGTGACGCACTGGTGTTGATGTCAAACAAGGACGGAACGAACTATGGCGGGTAATGGTGTAATGGTGTCCTAACAATAACACACTTACTGTATCCCTGGGGAAGGGGGCGGAGCTGAGCGCCGTCGCAATTGTTTCACAAACTACTGTAAAATAGAGTTGAGTTGCCCATCTAACATAGCTGCCACTATGTCAGAGGTTTCTAGAACCGGCCTTGTGAAATTAAATAATATTTTTCATTTAGCCTGCACAACACAAAGTATCTAAGATGTGCTTTTAGTAGTCTATCTTCAGAACATTGTAGTTTCACCACAGCAGACTCAAATTAACTATTTATTAATTATGTAGCCTGGTGTAAGTGCAGTCGGATTCTTTTAGCACCATGGTGGTATTTTCCTAAGTCCTCCTTCCCAATCCTTCCTTGACCTCATGACGTTTTCCATTGAACTCAAGGAAAAGTGGTTAGGAAAGGACATAGGACATATTCTTTTTCACTATTCAACCGCAGCCCAAGCCTTTTGCAGTGAGTCATTGAAATCCCATGATGCAGCCTGGTGTCTGCTACATACATACACACTCACACTCATATACCCTTTCTTCCTGTATACCCATGTCAACACAACTTTCTCCAAGAAATCTATACAGTAAAGCTGGAGCTTAAAGCTCTTTCTTTCTCCATATATCCTTCCATATCCTGTGGCTCAAACACTGGATCATTATGAGCAATAATCAGTGAAAAGGCCTATTGATTTGGAGGACTTAAGGTCATGTATGGGCAAACAGTGCGGTAGTTGTAGGGGGAAAAAAAGAAAAAAAAGATAGAAATGAAAAGGCCTCAGGGCAGTTGATGTACAGCTACACACCTGGAAGTGGGCAGGTCCATAGGACACCCCTCCAAATAATCAATTTCCTGATGGACTGTGCAGCCACAAGGCCCCGCAAGATCCATTATGTGTGTGTTCTGCCCAGAATTCATACAATGTTGATTTTAAGTGCTGAACTGGGCTCCCGATTAGAGTGTCCTTACTTTGCATGGCTGCCAATCTCATAATATCTTTTTTCACTTTAGAAATCTCCTCTTTTACATCAGATAAAACCTTTGAAGTATAATTTGCAGTCTCTTCCCTAATGCTCGTTTTCTGGTGGCACAAGTTTTTTGTTAATGTTTTCACATACTCCCACCATTTGCCCAGTGTCAAACATCAATTGCAAACTTTTCTCAGTATTTTTTTCTTTGTATTGCTGTACAACTTTTTTGTTTTCTAACAAACCAATGTTAAGTTTCCATGGTCCTGGTTTAGCTGATCTCCACTAAATGCCTAATAAAGAGTGGTCTGAAAAAGCGACGGGTATAACACTAGTGTCAAGTGGCAGAACCCCAGAAGAAACTAACAGAAAATCTATTATAGACTATGCTTCCTGCTTTGGCTAGACCATGTGTAACCTGGGTTTGATACATTTCTGTATTAAAAGCAGTCCACTAGATTTGAGTCTTTAATTAGGTTATTTAGTAAATTGTCAGGGCCGGGCAGGAAAACTCAAATGCAGACACAGACAGTAATAGATTAAGCAGGGGTTTATTGTTTGCTCGGTCTTGGAGAGGCCACAAGGCAACTTCCGGGTCCAGGCAAGGGTGGTCAACGGGTAGGCTAGGCAGCGGGGCGATGGTAACGTAAGCAGCACAACTCCAGGAACCGGGTAGGCAGTCGACCAAGCAAAGGCATAGACGAGGAATGAGCAGCAGAGCATCGGGCAAGCAGAGAGGCAGTTCAGGAAGCGATGAGAAACAGATGGGGCGGCGTAACTGGCATAAACAAGGAAGCGCAGGGTTACAAGGGTATGGGGGACCATGGGAAAAACCAAAAGAACAACAATTTATAAGACACAAGGGTTTAACGCGAGAGAGGACTAACTGTCAAAGCTGAGTCAACAATCTGGCGGTGAGTCTCCCCGGGAAGCAGGCTGAAGTATTGCCATGCTGATTAGAGAATAGAAGGCACCTGGCGATTCCCTCACACCAGGGAGCAGCACCTGTAATCGTAACACACACCCCCACACACACACACACAGAGGGAGGGAAAGAGAGCGAAAAAGAGAGAGAGAGAGCGAACTAGGCTGACCGTGGTGGAGCCGTGACAGGAAATAGGAACTAGCTTTACAGGGGTTGTTGACCTACAGTCCGGTTTATCATTGATGCAATTGAAGTCTCCGCCAAGGATAACTTCCTGGATGCACACAAGAGGTAGGAGGGCCTGTCGACAGGCGGTCTCGGAGCTCAGTTGGACAATAAATATTGATGACCCTAAGGTTAACTACTTTCCAGTCTAAATCGGCACAAAGCAACCTCACATCCACCACCTTTTGCACGTTTTTGATGTCAAAGGACTGACATCTAAAAAAGATAGCCACCTCAGAAGACCTGTTTTTATTCACCTGACCAGACTGAGGCTCCATGTTGCCATCTGTCCTGGAAAGGCTTATAATTTTCTCTATAGGGGATGTAGCATTCTTTCAGGATGTATATGTCGCCACCCTTACTATGTAATTATTACTATGTATAAACAGTTAAAAACTGAGTATAACTTATTACAGTATGTGTTAACATTACCAGGTAAATATTTACTATATAAATTAACTTTTTATGAAACGAAAAGTCACAATATTCACAACTTACCCATAGCAAAATTGTGTGTGTAAAGTTGATGACCCATTGCAGTGCCATCGTTTTCCTGCTATTCCACATTCTGTCACCACCCCGCCTGTTTCCCTGGTCTTGTCCCTTGTTTTCCCCTGAGTCTGTTTCCATGTTCCCCTAGTGTGTCTGCTTGTTTCCCTGTGTTCTCCCCGGCCCCGCCCTTGCTCCGCCCTGTCTCCTTATTTGGTCCTTCCCCTCGTTGTCCATTCACCGCCCTCACCGTGTCTCTGTTCTCCCCTGTCTCAGTGTGGGTTCGTTTGTCGTTGTCGTACGTTGTCGTACGTTGTCGTACGTTGTCGTACGTTGTCGTCATCCCTGGCGGTGACCTCTTGTTTTTCCCGTGAGTTTGGTTTTTAGAAGTATTTCTGTTTTGTGGGAGATTACCCGAGCAGTTGGCTTTGTTTTTGTTGTAGTTTTTTGGACTCTGCCGTTTCTCCCTTGTTCTGTTATTTTTGTATTAAACCCTCTGTTCACCGCCTCCGTGTTTGCGTTTGGGTCACGTGAACACTAGCGGGTGACCCAGCGGACAGAGAAAAGCTTTCCCAGGCCAAAGCGGCTGTGGGAAGTTTTTTTTTTTTTTTAACTCATTGCCCTAACCCGCAAGACAGATGATCTCCAGCATCGGTGGAGACTGTGTGGAGACCCTCAAGTAGGAGGTGGTGGCTGCTGCGGCAGCTTTCCGGGGCACTGTGTTGATATCTTTGATGGAGGAGGACATAGCCCTTGAGAGAGCATAGCTGGAGGACCGTTTAGGTGGCCACCACCCCCGGTCTGCCAGCCTCTCCCCAGTACCCGACCTGGCCATGAGTGATTCCCGGCCTGTGCCGCCAGTGCCGCCGCTCTCCATTCAGGCCCCTGGCGTTTCCCCGCCTTTGTGGCTGCTCCCTGTTCCAGACCCAGCCTGGTCCTTGGCAGCAATTACTATAAAGACTTTCATCCAGACCACGGAGGGGTCCCACCAGTGCTTCCGGCCTCCAGGCCGACCTGTCTCCAGCCCGTCCCGTCTGCGCTGCTGGCCTTTGGCCAGGGCCCCAGAGAGGTTCCGCCTCCGGCCTCCAGGCCAACCCCCGGAGGGGCCCCGTCTCCGCCGCTGGCCTTCGGCCAGGCCCCCGGAGAGGTCCCGCCTCCTCCTCCGCCCTCCAGGCCGACCCCCGGAGGAGTTCCGCCCCCAGTCCGTCCTCCAGAGGGGTTCCGTCTCCGCCGTTGGGCTCCGGCCAGACCGAGGATTTTCAACAACGATTTCGATTCTGCTTATAGGTTCCTAACTTTTTGCATATTTCAGTCGCGCTTCCGATTGAGTTGCAGTGAGCATTTTACAGTCCATAAAAGGTTCATATATCTTTCTGGACCTGCTACGCAGACCTAACGTCACGTCGTTTGTTACGCAATACGCCGCCGTCCTGCAGCCCGGCCCCGGGCGTCTCCTCGCCTGCGCTGCCGCCCTGCAGCCCGGCCCCGGGCGTCTCCTCGCCTGCGCTGCCGCCCTGCAGCCCGGCCCCTGGCGTCTCCTCGTCTGCGCTGCCGCCCTGCAGCCCGGCCCCTGGCGTCTCCTCGCCTGTGCCGCCTCCCGGCCGGCCCCCTGAGAGGGTCTGCCTCCGGCCTCCTGGCCGTCCCCTGGAGGGGCTCCGTCTCCGCCGCTGGCCTCCGGCCAGATTCCCGGAGAGGTCCCGCCT
>JAODLI010014557.1:0-24183 GCA_027575585.1 Percopsis omiscomaycus | reverse complement strand
GTGCGTGTGTGTGTGTGTGTGTGTGCGTGTGTGTGTTTGTGTCTGTGTGTGGTGTGTGTGTGTGTGTGTGTGTGTGTATGAATGAGCTCCAGTATTTTAATTGTAAGGGGCTTTCCTAAATAAATACATTCATTACAAACAGATGTTGTCGTTCCAGGCAGGATAAAGAAAGTGAAGGCTTTATGGAGTATATGGCCTGCCTAAAAAATTACCTTCATAGAACGTAACTTTTTCAGGGCTGAAAAGCTCTGTCCTCATTCAAATGTGTACAGGGAGGTAATGTAAATTCCCACTACAGTTTTTTTTTAAAGCTCAAGACTGCCATTTCCCATCGTATGTATTTGTTTAATTCATCAAACTTAAGCCACTGATGTGCTATTGCATTTTATTATACTTTATAATACAACATTGCTTCACCAAAATCTTCTAATCTAGAATGACAATCGCAGTGTATTTTTTCATCTTCGATATATAAAAGCACTCCTGGGTTGTTAAAAGCAAATTACACGTATTTATTCACAATGCCATTGCTGTCACATATAATTTCATGTTCTTTCTGGGGTCAAGGTTGATACCCAAGGCCTCAGATGGGTGGGGAGTCGGGGCTCACCCCTGGCAGACTCTATTCTTAATCAAAGGGTAACATCTGTTGTGTGCCACTAATCTGCTCTAACGTGGCAGACTGTCCGCCTGAAAGGTTCACACTGTCTGCCCCTTGTGCAAACGGCCACCAAGGATTTGTCTCCTCTCCAAATGTAAAATGGAACAAATCATTGCCATTATTGCTAACAAAAAAAACCTTTTCAATAGGATTCACATAGTCTTAAAAGTTATACATGGCCTCTTTGTGAGGAAACAGATATATTGAATATTTGTGACAATATTTGAAACCACAATACTATAGCCACTATACTCTATTCAACAAGTGTATAAGTATATGGCTATGTTGCCATCACAAAAACCACAAGAGGGCAGCACTCACCAAAGTGAATATCCATATATCTATTAAATAAAGGCCTCATTGAAAGATAATTCATCTACATTTCCCTATTTTTACCATATTTGTATATAGCCATATATAAATGTAGCCCACAGCTATCATATGATCAACAGTCAAATATACATAGGAAGTGCTTTCCAAGTTTCCAGTCTGGAGTGCCCCCACAGGACACTGTGCCATCTGCGCTTCATACTGGCCATGGGCAGATGGCTGAAGGACTTTTGTCATAGGAGTCGACCCATCTAAACTCTAAAGAACAGTTAATACTCTCTAACCAGCACATAACCGAACATTACATAAGATTTAGAAATGTGTCTCCCATTCAGACATGATTCATAATTCAAGCTCTTAATAGAAATGTCAGTACTGTAGAATTATTAGCAAACGATAAGAGAAATGGATGCAACTGTTTTATGCGGCTGCGGTATTTGTCAGTCACATAATATTTTGTTTTTTGTTCACTCTCCAGTGTGTTTCAGTCAATTTATGGTTTTGTGAAATGTGTGACCCCCTTTAAGTAAAAGAAAACAGTGACCCCATTTGACAAAATGCAGAAGTACATGTATTTTTCAAATGTACTTGCTGTAGATGTAGTACAAATATTCTTGAGACTTGCTACACATTGGGACAGTGCTCTATTGAGACCAATCTGAACATTTACTTTCATAGAGTACCATCTCAATTCACACGAAATTACACTGCAACTTCCTTTGCCATATTCATATCCAAGGTAATTGAGCTGACAGGTTTCAGCAGATCTTGGACTCCCTTTTAAAAGGCATTTTTTTCTGTAATAAAAAAGTCCACATTACTTAACCCTCATAGCTTTTAGGCATTTGAAAGAGGTGCAGCTGTTCCATTACTTACTGCTGATAGATTAAACCTGGACTCTGTAACAGGCCCTGAATATGTTTTTTATATCGAAGTATATTTTATACATTGTCTCCTTATTCTTGCACTATTTCTTCAATTGTGTAATCGTATCTTAGTGTTAACATAGACTTATTTCTGGAATTGTTATGGTGGTGTGACTTCCCACCATAAACTCTTTACTCTTACCAACATGCATGCAGTTTATGCATGTATACGGTAGTAGTGTCATTATAAGATAATTAATCAAGTGGTCATGCAGCTATAAACAATGTATTAAATACATTGATCAATATCCCTCTCTAAAGAGTTGAACGTTGGTGACAGAGTCAGGAGGTCTGAAGGGCTGGCCACCTTTATTCATTTAAGTTATGATTATTTTCTTTAAATCATTGTTCATTGCATCACTGCATGCATATCAGACAAAAAACATTTCCACAAAAGTTAAAATGACATTCCATGTATTCTCAGTTTATTTATTTTTTCAGTGCTATTACATACAGTACATGAGATGAGGTGAGGCTATTGTTGTGCGCTGTGAACAGTTTTTGGAGTGCCGTTTCCTGGAGACTAGACTCCCGTCTCATTTTCCATGTACGCCTGAACTGACCGCCACAACGCTCTAATGTTCCCCTCGCCAAAGCCTGATGCCCCTCGCCGCTCTATTAGCTCAAGGAAGAAGGTGTCCTCTGCGAAGATCGGCTTGGTGAAAACCTGAAGAAGGTACCTGCAATGAGACAGTAAGATAGTAACCCTTATGGGAAAACCACACCAGATTCTGGGCCATGCAGTAGTTTTGTTTCGAACTCTTGCGTTATGCTTCGCTATGCTAACAGGAACAATACACACTGGTGGTATTGGCTCTCACCTTCTATTCTCCTCAGACGCTTTCTGTAGTGAAGTATCATGGCGGAGGTCTGTGTCCAAGAGAATGCCATGCCGGGCCAGCGTCTGGGGGTTGTGACCAGCCTCCTCTATCTCCTGCCGTTTGCCCACCTGTCAGCACAGAGGAATTGTAGTACATTTGAACCATGATGACACAAGAATACCTTTAGGCAAAATCCCCAACCCCTAAATGCTCCAGAATACCTGTACTTATGCGGTACCGCAGTTGTAAATATTAAGCAGCCACTTTGTTTCACTATAGATGACAACCGTTACAGCATGTGGGTTAGATTCATAGACCAATTCAACTGGGTGAGTAATTTGCAGGCCATTTCCCGTTGTAATGGAGTGTAGTTCCACTGGTTTACATATTGAATATGAATCATCGGGGAGTTCTTATATTTGGATACAAACATCTGTGTAATAGGCAGGAGGTGGAGAGAAGAACTGCACTCCAGCTTCAGCCATTGCATGTGCGGTAGAGACTATGTCTTGTGTGTACAGTCCAATGTGCTGGATTCCTGGACCCCGGTGTTGCTCCAAGAAAGTGTCCACCTGGTTTATACCTGCCACAAGAGTATGCACACAATAATGAGTAATGGGATACCGCACGATAGATGTGGCTGAACAATGTAGACATGTTTAAAAGGATAGCGTGAAAAATGGTGCGATGAGCGTTACCTTGTTCAGGTAGTGATTCTGCAATGACAAACTTGCAGTCAGGCTCTTTCATTTTCATAAAGGGAAGCTGGACTCCGGCTTTACTGCATTTCCAATACTCCATCGCAGTAAGACGTAGTCCCATGTTCTCCTGGTTTATAACAAAGCCTTCATCTATATCTTCATTACTGCGCAGAACAGAAAAAGTCACTAAATAAAATTGATGACATGTTAACACAGTACATGTAACATTTAATCCCTGCTTACCTGTCAATGAAAAACCTCTGAAAACCAAAGAGCCTCTCGTACCACTGCATGACCCGGGGTGTAAATTTTCTTGGGCAGGCATATGTTATATGATCAAAATGCGTGACTGAGCAAGAGGTGTTGTCCACTTCCACGTTGGCGTGGATCGCATTGTCAGCGTCATCAAAACCAGGTAAAAACCTCCCTTCATATTTAGTTCTGTCAATGAGCGTGTGACACACATTTCCCACAATGGACCGAAGTACAGAGTAGGTGACGATACCCCTCTCGTCCTTGACAACGGTAGGGGGCACTATAAAGTCGCAGCCTTGATTAAGAAGAGCTTCGAATGACCTTACCACATCTTCGACCTCAAAGCAAACATTACATGCAGTATCTACGGAATACTGTGGAGGGGCATCATAAAGACACTTCTGATAACAGTCCTTGTCGCATTTTTTCACATTATTCCAGCTGCGATCAACAGAATATCTGTCTGTGGTGCTCCGTTCCTCATTCAGTCTTGGAGTAGACTGGTTGCATCTCTCATTTATGACAAAAATTGCCGCTCCTTTTCTGAAAGCCAGCTGCCTCAAGTGATCGGTTATTCTAGCCGCAAACAACCTAAACTTGAATTTAGAAACCAGGTCATAAGCTACATTATCGACATTTGAAACGTGAAGTGAAATGTGGTGCAAGCGGTTCAAGTAGGCTGCCATTTTACCGTGACGTAAATTGACAGGGGTCGCGCGTCCATGCAAATCGCGTTTACAAAACAAACTCAAAATACAAAAGTATTAGTCATCAGAAATCAAAAATATTATTAAATATTGTTATTCATTATCGACTTTATCCAACAGCACCACAATCGCTTTATAATGCACAAAATAGTGGCCTTCATAAAATTAAAATAAAACTACTTTTCTTCAGAAAATGTTTGCTTTTCAATGACAGCGAATTGACACTGATACCTATATATATACATATAATCAGCTACATGTTTTATTATTAGGATTTTATCAAGTCCTGCTTCATGGTCCTATCCAACCACATTCACGGCTGAGCCAGATGATTCGTGACGCAATTTACATGTTGTGCTATGATTGTATCCCCCACCGAAATTGTTTATTTGAATTTTGACTGCGAGTGTATTAGTAGGAGGTTATAACCTTCTTGGTATTTACAAGGCCTCCTTGCATTACAGTTTATTAGTGTAATGTGATTTATAACTTTTTTTTTTATTGCTTTGATTTAACTTTGATAATCGTACTTCTTAGCAGATTACAAGAAGACTATTAAAAAAACATCTAAATAGAAATATAATATTATAACATAAAAATACAACACACATTTAAATACTTTTACAGAAGCACCGCTTTTTGTTTAATTAAAAAATGACAATGTTTTACACAAAGAAAAATGACGGCATGGGGAAAGTTCTCGTCACTACACCTGCCTTGGCTTTGCCAGCGTTTGCTTTGGCTTTGATACTCATTTGTCTCTGTGTCGACGCCATTAAAAACACAAGCGATATAAACCATGGAGTCTGTGGGGTTTACATGATTCGAGGCGAACAGGGGCTTATCCCGAGGTGTCGTACATTCTGCAAAAGGTAATGTATCAGAACAGGCAAACATGTGACTGAGGAAAGGACTGGGAATAACTTGGACTGGGAAAGGTTCGGGGTTTGTTGTGGTTTCCAACAAGCACAGCTGCGGAACGGTAAGCGTTTTCAATTCTAGCATGCACTATTATTACTAAAATGTAAATGTTTTTCTCGTGTATTTATGATGTTAAACCAAATGCACCATCATCCAAAGTTAACATTATACACGCTAGCTTCTTGCCTTTGACAAGCTAAGGCAAAGAAGTGTACCATTACTAGCCACCGCATTAAAGCTACTAGTCATGTGAATCCAGCAAACCAATCACGCTCAATAATTTTGTCTACATTTTACATTTTCATTAATTTCACCAAATCCATCATCTCACATAGTCATTGTCTTTATAAAACGATAAACCAGCCAACCAACACACTGTTTACCCCGGTAATCCCACCAATTATTATACCAATTATACATTGAGGTACCCTCCACAAAGAGAACTTGCCTTTCGCACGCAACACTGAAATGTGTGACCCTTTTTGCAGGTTGAAAGTCTAGAAGGATCCGTGATGTCAGAACAGAGAATGAAGTGGGCATGCGACTACTGCACCTATGAAAACTGGCCCTCCGCAGTCAAGTGCACCATGTGCCGCGCACAGAGGTCATGCGGTCCCATCATCACAGAGGAGCCCTACAAGAGCAGCCCAAGTGTGGAGCCCGGCTCGGAGTGGGACCCTCCTAGAACCGACGGCGGCAGCAGCCTCCTCATCTGCCCGGACTCCAGCGCCAGGCCCAGGGTCCGGCTGGCCAGTACCGCTGAGACCACTGGTAAGTGGTCCTGTCAGATGTGCACCTACCTGAACTGGTCCCGGGCCGTCCGCTGCACACAATGCCTATGCCAGCGCCAAAGGACCCGTAGCCCCGCCGAGTCCCCCCAGACCTCGGGCTCCAACGCTAGCGGCCGCCCTGCGCCCCACCCCCCGGTGGACCCCTGTGAGGAGTACAACGACAGAAACAGACTCAACACGGACCAGAAGCGTTGGACGTGCGCTGCGTGCATGTACCAGAACTGGCCCAAGACCAAGAAGTGTGTGGTGTGTGACCGGCCCAGACCCAAACAGGGGGAGACCATAGAGCTAGCGGGCCAGGAGGAGCCGTCCCCGGTCATCATCAACGAGCAGGACCGGACCAGGCGGAGGGGGGGTTGCAGTGGGCAGGGTCAGAGGCGGTCGCCGCCAGCCTCCAAGACGGAGGCAGAGGTCACCATGGACTTCCAGAGGATAGAGCTGGCGGCTGGGGCCATGAGCGGCAAAGAGGAGCAGGAGGTCGACTTCAAAAAGCTAAAGCAGATTAAAAACCGCATGAGGAAAACGGACTGGCTGTTCCTTCATGCTTGTGCTGGTGAGTTGGCTATTTAAAGGCTGCTACACTACACATTCTACAACCCCCTTCCCCCTAATAATCCTATAATTTCACATATGAATTCCCATTGTGCTTAATACTTAACTACTCTCTGCCTCTCTGTGACACACCTGAATAGTCAAATCCTTACTGTTAGTGGCCTTGTCACAAACATACTATTGTGCTTTTTATGAGCGCTCATGATGTCATGCCCTGATGGTAGCGAGAGATGCCCCGGCCTAGAGGCAATGGCTCCATTGTTTTGGTCCCGGTGGCAGCGGATACGGTTTCCTCCCAGTTCGCTGGGTTTCTGCGCAGATGCTGACCTCACCCCTGGCCTGTGTAGTCCCAGTCCTGTGTAATGTAGCTGTGTAAATCCATTCAGTGTTTTTAGTAATGAATGACGGCAATTCTGTTGTGAGCTCACCATTGTGACCTTTTTTATTTGTATTTTATTCTGTAGGACCAGTGCTTGTCAAGCCCTGTCTGGCTGTGGCATTTATCCATCATTCTTATGTTATGCATTCATTCTATATAATTTTCATTTAATACAGACTGACTCTTTTACATTGTGCCCTGGTCACTCATTAGAAGTTATACTTTTAGATGCTGTATTGACCATTGATACAGGGATCTGCAGATAGCGGTAGACATTTTTGTAGTTCTAATTTAATTCTGGCTTGTTGCCAGGAAACAAGGCTAATGGATAGAATTAAAGAAAAAAAATTTAGATAAAAAGTTGCGGATTGCAGCTTTAAGCTTTCAATTAAGCTGCTTTCTGGTGGAAACTATCAACTGTAGAGTTATTTCTTATTAGCAGGGCAGATACAGTATGGTGATGAAACACAGTGTAATGAACATGCATGCAGCAAGTGGCTTAATGCTCAGTTGGAATTTGATCTGGCCCTCACTGAACCCCTCAGTGTGTGGCTGTTATTAATGTGCCACTGAGTGGGTCTCTCAGAGAGTGAAAGGGTGTAAGTGCTTCCTGGCCGGTGGGGATGAATGGGCCCGTCTGGGCAGCAGTGTGAGAGGGGAGCCTGCTCTGGAGTCTCACCCTGGCTCCCGGTCAACAGACGCTGTAAACAGTGGTGCTTATGTGCTGAGGCAAGCACCCAGGAGGCAGAAATAGCCTTGAAAGGCCCGGGCAGGAGTACAACAAAAAATAAAAATAGAAAAGCACAACGAAAAAAACAAGGCGACCTTTGCGTTCACTACCTTTACCCCCCCCCCCCGGTCGCACCCGGCTGATGAGGAGTCACAGAAATGTTATTTCAAGGGACACAATGAGGTCATTCACCTCTCCCTTACTCACTACCTCACATGGACCTTTCCAGTTCATTACCTGCGTTACTAATGCTGAGTAACCTTAGAACAGCCAGCAGTTTTATAGGCTCCTCAGAGTGAGATCAGACTGTTTGTCAATAGAGGAAATACCAGAGCCAAGCAGGCCATTATTGCCTAGCAAAGCACTTCCTCAGGGCTGATAACCTCACTTCATTTTGCTTCAGTGGTTTTCCCACCTTTCATGTGTTCATGGTGTTCCCAGCGTAGTGTTGCTTGCTTGTTTAGGCCCAAAATCTCACTATTCCCATTGATCCTAGTCTAAAGACGCAATCTGTTTGTGTAATTGTGTAGTGTGTGTGCTTTGGTTTTGTCATGGTCAGTAACCCTTCCTGTTCCTGTTGTTGTGTATCACAACCTTATTATTATTTATATATAATAATAATAAGGCTTTGATACACAACAGGAACATTGTTTTTAATAATATGAACAATGACTTTTTTTTTTATATAATAGTAGCTGATCTTTTCAGATATGTTTAAACATGGCATTCACCCAAGGTAGATTTTTCAAGATGAACTAAAATGAATTCTTGCGCAAAATAGTTTATTATCACAATTAATAATGGCTATATAGCCTACTGTATGAGTATAAAGTGTCATCGGGCACGTGTTCTTGGTACGGTTTGTCTGCCAATCTGCTACGGAATGCTGTGTGACCTGTTTCTCTCTGATCTCTATCTGGCATACATTTTATATCACGTTTATAGTGACCAAAATTATCATTGTTGTTAAAGTTACAATTAGGTCATTTAGCAGACGCTTTTATCCAAAGCGACTTAGAATTCCATGGGGATATTACATGGAGCAGGTAAGGCATCTTGCTCAAGGATGCTTACAGGTAGGCCAACTCTGGGCCTCGAGCCCACGACCTTCCGGCTGGGAGTCCCAATGCCTAGACCACTAGACTATCCTGCCCCCACCAGACTATCCTGCCCCCTGCCCCCACTAGAGCAACATGGGATTAAATACAGGGATATTACTAGAACTATATAGAGGGAACTAGAAGCCACTAGTCCAATGCAGCATTAGCCTAGTCTTTTTAACAGCTTCGGACCTGATAAATATTGCTGATGGTGCTGAAGACTCACTCGCTGGTTAATTAACCTTTTTCTTTTTTAGAATCGGCCAGACCTAAATGCCAATACTGATATATCTACAGAAAGCTAATATTGGCAGTTATTATCGGTTATATCCGACATATCAGTTATATCCGATATGTTGGTAGCCTGATAGGGTGCTAACTGAACTCGTACTGGATCAGCTACAGCTGTTTGCCCCCAGAGCCTGACATTTTGACTGATTTCAGAGCCATAGCACCTCACAGCATGTGCCGCGTTAGTCTTTACTTCCCCTCTTGATGCATTAGTACTTTGCTATGCAAATGGTTTTCTTAGGTACATTCAGTTGAGCTGGTTGTGACTAGGAAATGTATGATGTGTGTTCACGATTTGATGGATGGTTCTGTCTGAGGTTTTAATGACCATGAGGAGCGGCCTGCTACATCTGTGCTGTCATTCCATTGCTCCAGTATCAGCCGTCTCTTGTCTACAAAATGAAGAAACCTTGCTTTTAAAAGGAGGACGGTTGTTTGCTTTAACAGCTTTGCAGGTGTTTTGTCCTATAGTCAGCTACCAGCCTGACAACAGTGGTCCCTTGTTTACAGGCTAGGAATAAAGAGAAGAAAGACGGGTGTTTAAAGGTACACTCCTTGATTGCGTTATAGCCCCAGAACCCCACATTTCTGCCCCAGCTGTGGGTGTAGGGAGGGTGTAGGGAGGCAGGTAGAGAGGAGTGCGAGCCACTCGGGCCCCTCAAACACTCAGGTGTTTGAGGGGCATGCAATCTCTGAGTTTCAAACCAAAATGACAACGCCTGTCTCAACCTCGAGGGTAAATCCAGACACAAATTGAGGAGTGTCCCCTTTTTATTTATTTTATTTTTATATATATATATATATATATATATATATATGTGTATGTGTGTGTGTTGCCCTACTGGATGCGAATCTCTTTCTCTCCGTGCTGCAGGTGTGGTGGAGGGAGACCTGGCCGCGGTGGAGGCCTACAAGTCCTCCGGCGGCGACATCGCCCGTCAGCTCACCGCTGACGAGGTGCGCCTCCTCGGCCGCTCCTCGGCGTTCGACGTGGGCTTCACCCTGGTCCACCTGGCTATCCGCTTCCAGAGGCAGGACATGCTGGCCGTCCTACTGACGGAGGTACGCTCACGACAACCACCCTACACTACTGCTACACCTCAGACAGTCAACCGCGGTGACCCTCGGCCCCTAACATCAGTGAGCGACCGCCCAGGCGATACCAGGCGATGCAAGCACACCGGTTCGCTCCGTGTGCGTTCATGGAAAGCAGCGGCAGCAGCAGTGTGCGCTACTGCTCGCCTACATGCAGATCTACACTGTGTAGAGGGGGTGCGATACGAGGGGGAGAGAGCCTTGCTGTCACTGCCACACCGTCGAGGCAGTGCCCACATAGTATTCAGTAATACCATCTCCTTTAAGCTACTGGAGCTGCGAGTAGAACGGATGATGCGCTCCACACACACACACACACACACACACACAGACGTGCACGCGCACACACAGAATCCTCATATCAGCAGGGGGAAAGAAATAAGGTCACCGGGATTGAGTGTTAACTGTACTTTCAAAGATGCCTAGGAGATGCTGCAGTATTTCCTCTGACAGAACGGTTTATTCAGTTGGACACCCTGGCGTTTTTTTCAAACAGAATTATTATTGTGTAGCCTGCTTTTCTTTGTTGAACCGCATTGAGGTTCAACAAAGAGGGAACTGCGCTTCTAGGATTAGGTAGAGGATTAGCCTGGCCTGCACTCTCATCGTTGGTCCCTAATGGACGGGTAGGTTATAGATCGGATGTGCTACACACCAAATAGACGGGCTATTTACTCTCTAGCACAAGGTACCGTCATGGAAGGAGTAATGCTAAATTTACACTAAAAAGGTAGTGTAAATTTACACTCCACGATTTATTTAGTTATGGTGCCCCTCAGAATCCCCCAAAAACCCACAACCTTCCGGCTGAGAGTCCAACACCTAGACCACTAGACTATCCTGCCCCACAATAGTGGCCGTCTGGGGAGAGAAAAGATCTGAGCCAATGAGCTCTGTAGGCTGGGGAGTAGAGAGGAATGCATGCCACACACAACCAAAACAACGTTTTTGCAGCGCGGGTTTGAACCACAAGGGGAATTCAGGACACAAAATTGAGGCGTCTCCAAGCCCTTCTGTTCCCTATCGTGTTTTTAATAATTTACACTTTGCCGTTCCTCTGTGTGTGTGTGTGGCCGTGGCCTCCCAGGTGAGCCAGCAGGCTGCTAAGTGCATCCCTGCCATGGTGTGCCCCGAGCTGACGGAACAGATACGCAGGGAGATCGCCGCCTCCTTGCACCAGCGCAAAGGAGACTTCGCCTGCTACTTCCTCACTGACCTGGTCACCTTCACCCTGCCCGCAGGTAACTACCTGGTGCCCGCTTTCAGCTGATGGAAGCAGTAGAGCAAGAGAGAGACAGACGCTAGGCTCTGTTTCTAATAGCGCTACTGGTTATAAAATCATTACTGCTATTATTCTCAAAGTTTCAATAAAATGTGGTTCTCTCGTGCTGTAGTTCCTAGTAGGAATCAGCATTGGCCTACATACCAATTACCTACCCTGGGACTCGATAAATATTCCAAAAAATGTTTTCCTCACACAAAACCTGAACAAACAAATTGAGAAGGTCATTTACAATCCATCAGTAGGGCATTTCCCTGGACGCCAGCTGATGCTGTACATTACAAACAGCATTGCCAGTGAGAAAAGAAAAGACCAGGGATTGCATTAATCATTTTTCAATTTTGTTGTTGTTGTTAATTTAGATGGAAGGGGGGGGGAGTTCTGGCCTTGTGCAGAAGCAAGAGAGAAATGCCTGCTCATCGCCCCTGTGGCTACATGTCTTCACCGAAATGACGCATGCACTTTTCAGTGGACAGCGACTAGTGTTTTATTATAGAGTCACCACTGCCACTGGGATGGGACATTATGCAGGGTTCATCTGAAGATTTGAATCTTTAGTCGTGCCAAGCCCAGCTCCTCTGTGTGTGTGTGTGTGTGTGTCGTGTGCGTCCCCATTCAGTATTGAGTCAGAGAATAGCCACTAGTGTTCTGGCCTGTCTGTCTGTATGCACAGAAAGGCCACATGCTAAACAAAGTTCATGTTTACAGTGCACCATTGATGGAAATGTCTTCCACTGAACTGGAATCAACCACAGACATTCTTTCTCGCCGTGCATCACTACTGAAGCCTTTTGTGTTGCTGCTGGCCCTATGTAGGCACTGGAAGGTTATTATTATAGGCATAAAATGCGTTGCCTTTCCCATGTGCCTTTGCAGACATAGAAGACCTGCCCCCTGCTGTCCAAGAGAAGCTGTTTGACGACGTGTTGGATCGAGACGTTCAGAAAGGCGAGTCATAGATGTGTATAATATTCATGCTTGAAATACACCTGTGTATTGCTACAAATGCAGCTTAGGTTAACACTAGAAAGACCATTAGGGTTTATTCCTAGCAACATGTATACAAATCATGAAAAGGTAACGCTGTTATATTTGTTTGAGGTTTTAAAAAATAAATCCATTGATTCACCAGCGCTTCGGCGCGCGTGCGTGCGTGTGTGTGTGTGTGTGTGTGTGTGTGTGCGTGCGCGCGTGTTGCACCAGCTGTAGCGGGAATCCAGCAGCAGCAATCTGCTGCTGCGCTGTCTCCCCAGACACCGAGCACACGGCATGCCTCCCACCTTGCGCGTCTATTCCCAGTTAAATTAGGCTAATTGGGCTCTCTCGTTTCCCTCCCACACACTCGTACCGGCGACACTGCGAGGACGTCGCTTCACTGCGCGCCATACGGAAAAAAACATATGGCACGAGTGCACCCACCGCCTGCAGAGCCGCCGCAGGTCTCCGGGGGGCGCTCGTCCGACCTATTTAAGTCTGTAAATTGGGTTTCAGAGGGGAGTGGCTACAGCTGGTCGTTGCACAGACAGTTGTGGAGCAGCGAGTAATGGAATCATCGCACCGCCCCTTATCCGACAGCATCATGTATTTCTCCTTTGTACTGTTAACGCAGGAAATAGGGGTTCACTTAAAGCTTCTGGTATTTTATTAAGACTGTTCAATTAAACTAGGCCTCTAAACATTTTATAAGAGCTTTGATCATTACTAGTTTGTATCATTACGATGTTTGTAATGTTTCTTTGCCTACAGAGCTGGAGGAGGAGTCCCCCATCATCAACTGGTCCCTGGAGGGTGGCACCCGCCTGGACAGCCGGCTGTACGCCCTCTGGAACCGCACGGCGGGCGACTGCCTGCTGGACTCTGTCCTGCAAGCCACCTGGGGCATCTACGACAAGGACTCGGTCCTCCGCAAGACCCTCCATGACAGTCTGCACGACTGCTCGCACTGGTGAGACATAGGAGGTCCCCCCTGGAGACCTACAGGAAATATGTTGAAATAGGAACATTGGCCTGGAAGTTATGCTCTTTTGAACCAGTGTTAGTTAGTGGTTGGCTGCTATTTGATCACCTGACTAAAATATGTAACCATTTACCAATTGGTCATTTAGCTTTTATCCAGCGACATACAGGAGAAGGTAGGCGTTGGGCATCTTGCTCAAGGATGCTTAAAGGTAGGGCCGAGCATTGTTGGGGATAGAACCCACAAACCTTTCGGATGGGGAGCCAACCACGCTAACCACTAGACTAGAGAGGTTCACCCCTCAGGAGTGCTATACTGCTCCCAGAACCCCGCGTTTCCTCCCTAGCTTATGTTTTGAAACACAACTGTGTATAGGGGGAGGGGTAGAGAGGAATGCAAGCCACTTAGTACTTGGGTAAAATGTTTTTATAACACTGGTTTCCAAGGGCAGTTCCAGACAAACTTAGAAATGTACCTTTTTTTTAATAGATTTATTTTGAACACAAACGGTGAATAGAATGGCATCATTTATAAATGAATGTGAAGCCCTAGCTGAAGCTTGCACTGCTCTTTTTAAAGATAGGCTCTGCTAAATCTCTAGTGACTGCATTCCTGTATGACATGAATGAAAGTGAGGTTTATGTAAACGCAAGCTTTTGCTTTTTTTTATTGTTTTTTTTAATAAAAAAAAAAAAACAGCCATTTTATACTGACAGCCATATAACTGTCTGGCCTTTTGACTGGTCAACACAGGATATCTCCATAGCCCCGTCACACAGTCAAATGTTGCTGTGCAGCTCTTGAGTGTCATGTGAGGTGCATGGCGGCTGTGTTGTAGGTTTTACACCCGGTGGAAGGAGTGGGAGTCCTGGTACTCGCAGAGCTTCGGCCTGCACTTCTCCCTGAGAGAGGAGCAGTGGCAGGAGGACTGGGCCTTTATCCTGTCCCTGGCCAGCCAGGTAGCTCGCGCTCAACCCACAGGACCTGTTTGCTCATTAGCATTATTAGCATCAGAATTAGCATTTTGCCTATAATCATCATATGAAGTGTGGTTGTACAGCATTGGGTTTTCAAATTGAAAGCATTTACTTTTGCAGCATTTAGCAAATTAATGAATAAAATGTGATCAGATGTTTATAAAAGTAATAAAAATAGCTCAAAGAGTGTGTGTAGGTGTGTGAGTGGATCCAAGATAATCCACTACATCCTCTAAAATGCAGTTGTAAGGCTGGCGGTTCATCCGCCCCACTGGCGTGCAAGGCTGTGTGCTGCCGCAGCACTCCTCTCCCGCACGTGACCCCCGGATTAGGAGCGCTAGGCCCGAGGAACCGCTCTACCAGCAGCACAAACACAGGAAGGGCTCCTCTGCGATTTCATTCACCGAGGCCTCCACCGTGAGCAGGCAACGCAGGCCCGGAGATTACATTAGACGACATTGAAGTCTGACACTCGAGTCTCCTTTTTCAAAAGGCGCCAACTAGGAGTTTTGCAGAGCTGATAGTGTTTCCCAGAGTAAAGACTACATTTCCCATGAGCCCTATTGCCTTGTCGCAAAGATCCTTTTGATTTTCTTTCCGTTACTCGACTCCTTGTGAATAGTGGAGAAAAGTTGATGGGAGTCATTCACTTACTGTTATAGCATGAATGAATGAAATTAAGTATTTTACAGCATTTAATTGTGTGTGTGTGCTTTGTCAGTGTGCTTTCCATTTGAATACGAGCACAGTGCTGTACACTCTGCTTGAAAGTAGTTCTTAATAAATGAGGGATTTTTATGGTGATTAGACGCAACATTATAATTCTGCTCAGGCATTATGCATGGTTACACTACAAATGGAAATGCCCTGCTCAAACCGGGAGGTTTTAGAAGTACTTGCTACAGCTTACAACCTCTTCTTTAAATATTCAGTTGTATTCATGACGGCCCTCTCTCTTTCTATTTGTTATATCTTCTCTGTGTGTTGTTTTCCTTCCATGCAGCCCGGGGCCAGCCTGGAGCAGACCCACATCTTTGTCCTGGCACATATTCTTCGCAGGCCTATCATAGTCTACGGAGTGAAATACTACAAGAGTTTCCGTGGGGAAACGTTAGGCTACACCCGCTTTCAAGGTCGGTCTGAAAAACCGGGAGGTTTTCAAAAGATGGCCTCTCCGGCTGGCGTAATAGTTGACTAAATGAGTGATATTTTATGTTGCTATATAGCAGGGTCTTGTGCAGTCGGTGCCCAGTTCTGGGTGGAGCGCTACTAAACTCCTTTATTCCATCACTGAATCACTGGCAGTTTGACATTTTTAACCAAATGCACCTGGAACCTTGAGGCTCTTATGGACGAGGCACACAGTTTAAGCTTACCTTTGACGTGACGTGGAGTTCTGCGTATAGCTTGGTAGGAACACAGCGTACAGTTTAAATGAAACCTAAGGCTGCAGGGTTTGGGGTGGAGCAAAGTTATCGTACAACATGACTACCAAACATTTGAACTCAAGTAGGTCATAAAACAACTCATTCGTCAGAGTTGGCGCTATGAGTCGTTCATAATCTGCAGGCCAGTGTTGACGTGCTGGTGCAGTGCAGGCCCATTGGCCAGCGATCGGTAAGGCCTGAAGCCTAGCAACCCCACAGCAGGAAGTAGCAACCAGCTCACGGGGGGGGGGGCACTAGGCCGGACCAAGGAGCTCGCAATGGGCCAGTTCTCAGTCGCCTGGAGCACAACCGCTGCTAGCTAGTGGGATGCTACATGCGGCTTAGCCCCGCATGGCAGTGGAAGTAGTGGTGGTCAGAAAGGCGCCCCAGCTGCACTAATCCTGACTCTGCCGCGTCCCCCCAGGTGTCTACCTGCCTCTGTTATGGGAGCAGAGCTTCTGCTGGAAGAGCCCCATCGCCCTGGGCTACACGCGGGGCCACTTCTCGGCACTGGTGGCCATGGAGAACGACGGCTACGACAATCGCGGCGCCGGCGCCAACCTCAACACGGACGACGACGTCACGGTTACCTTCCTGCCGCTGGTGGACAGCGAGAGAAAGCTTCTGCACATTCACTTCCTGTCTGCCCAAGAGGTGAGGCATCAGTAGGCATGTGTAGTTTACCGTCAGCAGTAAAGCCGTTGTATTGATTAACATTGTAAAATATTTCTCGTTGATTATTCATGCATGTGGAACAGACTTGCTGGTTTCGTGTATATGGATCAATAAAATAATATAAATACAGTAAATCTAACACCAGAAGTATGTACAAACGCGTTTGCTTCCACATGCTGTTTTTGTGACGGTTGTAAAACCAACTGTCAACAAAAACGACACCTTTTATTTCAAGAACTGCACATTCATTCCTTATTGTATATTAAAGGTATGCTCCTCGATTGCGTTCCAGTGGCCCCGCATGCTTAAATATCAGCCCCAGTGGGCGGTTGTATGGGGAGGGGTAGGGAGAAGTGCGAGAGGGCCATATACTCTCGTAGTTTCAGAGCAAAACGGCAACGTTTTTGCGACCCTGGTTTCACCGGGGGGGGGTTCTTAACGCAAATGGAGGAGTGTGCCTTTGTTAACGCGTGGAAGGTGCCAGGCGACCCCCTTAACTGTGTCTGGGCCCGGGGGGTCTGTCAGATGGGCAACGAGGAGCAGCAGGAGAGGCTGCTGCGGGAGTGGCTGGACTGCTGCGTGACGGACGGAGGCACGCTGGCCGCCATGCAGAAGAGCTCACGCCGCCGCAACCACCCCCTGGTCACCCAGATGGTGGAGAAGTGGCTGGACCGCTACCGCCAGGCCCACCCCTGCACCGCCCTCTCCGACGGCGAGGAGGACGAGGACGAAGACGAGTGAGGACGGAGAGAGATGGTCGCACCCGCCCCCTCCCACCCAACTCCCCCAGCTGTAGCCTGGAGGCGCAGGCAGAGGGCCCCTTCTTTTAAAACAGTGGCTCTCAAAACGGTTGCAGATGTTTCGTAGCTCGCCACCCGACCTCCGTGCATGCACACAAACACTGGCTAAGATACCATACAAATATATAAACAACCATAAATACCAATGAATAAATGTATCCACATTATATTAAAGCGAACACAGTCATTCACCATAATACTTACAAAAAGGCATTTCAACAGAACCTTTTGAGAACCACTGCTTTGAAACACCATCTGACCCCTGAGACACTTGTGCACTGAGAAAGGCTTTCTATGAAGAACAGGCGGTCCCTGCAGGACCACCACAATAATGCTAGCCACTTGAAAAAGGAAATGGAGGAACCTTATGCGTTTGTTTTTCTTTCCCCTGAAGTGTAACTCTTCAAACTTTATTGATGCATGTTTTGTGTGATAGTAGAAAAATACCAGCGACAAGGAAAGTTATCCTGATTTCCTCTTGTTTACTTCCCCCGCAATCCTCAATTTCATCCTCATTTGTTATGAAAATACTTATCTTATAATACTCAATCAGAGACAAATACTAGTACATATAGGAAAATATATTTAAAGACATCCTAACGCTGCACTTGAGAAACTTTATTTAGAGAATTGCCTGGCAGACGTTTTGCTTAAAACTGAGAGCATTTATCCCTTGTGTGTCTATTGCGGTTTAAAGAGCATATTTTTCTTCCCTTTTGGCAAGCTTTCTGCAAAAATCCCTCTGGGGTTCGGTTCATATTTATTTGTTTAGGGGAGTTAGCGTACAGATGCTGATAGATTTATTCTGCCCCGTTTTCATTTGTTTCATTTCATTGAGTCTTGAAGAAATTTATGTTGCAGATATAAAAATGCTCTGAGAGGAGGGGGAAAAACTACAAGTTTACTGATATTCTGTATGATTCAGTACCTCATTTTGATGTTGAGAGTGTGGTGGGGATGTTTTATGGGAAACGAGAACAACCAAACACTTAGCCTCTCTCCATGGAGTGCATAACATTAAATTTGACTCACTCATATCTCCCTTGTTGTCATGTGCATTTTATTATTCATATTTTACTTCCCGTGTTTGTGAGAGTTAGAACTGTATTCAGTTTCAGTTGATAATTACTGCCAGTGTATTGGCAATTTCTGATATACATACTGTATATCAGAAATTGCAGTATATAAAGTAACTTAAAAGAAAGAATTAGACAGAGTTTATTACTATATGCTTAGTACATGTAAAAGTCAAGTATTTGAGTATGTACAGCCTGTGAAAGACTGGTATTTAGTCGGTAGGTGCGAATGTCTTTCAGCACTTGTGGATTCTCGCAAACAGCCATGCAGAATGTGGCACCTGGTTTTCTCCTATGGGAAGCCGAGCGAGGATTTCATATCCACGCATTAGTCGTTTTATTTAGTTGAAAGAAGTGAACTGTTGGGAGAGCTTATCCATTCAGAATCGCAATAATAAAACTGGGTCATAGTGATTTAACTGGGCCCCAGAAAATGGCCAATCAAATGCACACAGACTTCACAGCTAGTGAAATTAAAAGAAAAAAACATAAGACCTAAATTAACAGCTGGAAGAACTTTTACAACTCTCAGCTGTTTACATTTGAGAATATTTCTGATATAGGCCCGTTTTAAGTTTAGTTCTTTTGCAATATCCTTGGATATTGGTAAATGGGTACAAATGGAAACACTCCCTTACTCCATGGTTGTTATCTTGGCTATATAGCGCCGCCTTGTGATATAAATTATAGCTACATTTGATCTAGATTAAATGGAAGGCATCTCCACAAAGGTATAAAGTAGAAAGAGATTTTAAAAGACTGAAAACAAAAAGACACAACATGTATTTATCATCAAGTAGGCAAATTCAACCCAAGGCTGCTGGTTCTCAGAATTGTATCTTTTATTTGAACTGCACTGAATGCTAAATGTTCACATTGTACAAGAAACAAATACAAATACTCACACTAAAAACAAAACATACTGCTGGCTGCCTCTTCCGCTATTGTTGGGACGCTAAGTAGGACTTTTGCTATTGCTCTTACAGACAACAGTTTGCCCCAAAGAACCTGGCCTTCAATAGAACAACGAAAATATAAGGGGTAAAGAGAGGAGGGGGTGGGGGTGAACCACGAAGGACTATGGTTATAGGTACATTTAACTAGGCAATACAAATCTAACAGGACTCTTTAAAACTTTTAACATCAAAAACATGGGCTGTGTCTTGTATATAAAAATACCACAACGGAGAAGATGAGAGAAGAGATAAATTATCCAGACTACCCAGATTAGAATTATTTTTTTCTTCCTCAAGACAATTTTTTTTGGAATAAACAATATCTGCAAAAAGTGTTTTCCTGAGTCATTAAGGAATGAAGTTTGCTTTAACCCTTTCCTGCATGTGGAGCTAACCCATCTAGCTCGTCACAATCCTTTGTCTGTTGCCATTAGCATGGAAAGTCAGACATGCAGCCCATTGGTCATTATCTGTCTTCATCGCAAATGTCCAACACAGAGAAAGGTCCGAGTTGCTGAAACGTCCCCTTTAGTTCAGTAGGTGGCAGTCCAACACACCACCGCTTTTGTGACGATGGACAATCTTATCTCCATCTCACAAAGCCTTTTTTTGTTCAATAACAAACAACCACTTCTTATCTAAAAAGACAAAAAAAAAAATCTGAAACATTCCTTCATTCATTCAGCCGGAGGCTCCCACTTAATTCAGTCGGATAGCAACCATGGTCAGATAAAGTAAACGTTGAGTGCTTACCGACATGGCTGACAGAATAATAATGATTTGAGTTAACAGTCGGTAACAAACTCATAGGCAAAGTGACTGTCACCACAGTGACCAAGAGTGGGGGGGAAAATTCCACTAGTTGTGTCAGAGTGCCCCCTGGAGGTGCGCAAGTGTAACTAACGCATCGTACTGTAGCTGGCGCAAACCTTGCCAGGAAAGGGTTAAGACTCACTCTCTCGATTACTTTACTTTACTGACGAGCGAGCTTGTTTTCCTTTTGTTTCATGAATGATAAATATATTTATATATATATAACTTGATAATTAATTTTTTGTCTCATTTTTCCCTTTCACACTGAAGATAGAAATAAAGAAAAATATTTTCTTCATGGGGAGGGTTAATACAGGTTGGACTAAAAGGAGCTGGCCTAAACACACACAGTTACATAAAGAGGGTGGAAGTCGGGTGTGTGGGTTTGGTTTCGGACTGGGAAAAAGGGCTGAATTGGGGGGTTATAAGGTCCAGTAGCAAGTGATGTCAAAAGTTTTGATTCTGTTGCTCTCCTACTCCTGCGTCGAGGAGTGGGCCTACTTTTCCTCCCCCCACGTGAACACTGAGGTGTCGGGGGAGTCACGTCGCGCGGCTGGCAAGTCTATATCCCGGAGCGCTAACAAAACCGGACTCTGCTCCCAGAACGACAGGCAAGTCCCAAATTGGGGAAAAAACAGACAAACAAAAAAAAACATCATCAAAGGGTAATGTTGGTACTGAATCCAAAGAGACAGAGAGAGTACAAACTAAAATGTTAAAAGTAGAAATCCGCCGGAACGCTACGCTTGTTCCCAGTGTGGCTGACCCGAGTGGCCGGCAGCCGTTTGTGTTTCACTGTCTCTTGGTCCCACGTGTTGGTTGCTTTGTAGTAACTTGGTTGCTTTTGAGTGTCGACTTGGTGTGACATCGGGGGTCTTCGGCTGCTATTGCTCGGTGAGGTGCTCTCTGGTCTCGCCGTGTTTGGAGGGCTGGTTGGGCGACGGGGCCTGGGAAGGGTGTGTACCAGAGGGCAGGCTGTGGGCGATGGGCACTCCGCCTGGCACCATGCCTTCTAGCGCCCCTGGGATTCCGCCTGGAGCCACCCCGACCACGCCCGGTGGGTACCTGGGAGAGAGAGTCTAGAGAGTGACTGGGGAAATGCATGAGAAGTGTCGGCTGATGTACTCCAAAACCCAGGAACTAGGTCATATTCCCCACCACCGTGAGAGCTCCCAGGACACCGCGGACACCTCTACATTACAATTAAAGGCCCCATTTCATTGCATTTTCCACCTGTCATTTAGGACAGATATTTCTCCCTTTGAAACAGTCAGCTTAAATTGTTGCATTTTGCCCTAACTTGATTGGCTATATGGGTGGGAGTGGCAGGATAGGTCAAAGGGAAATGCTTACAATCCAGACATTATGTCACACCTGGGGCCTAATCGGACTTGTTTCAGAGAGGATTTTTGGCTTTATAATATGTTAGATTGATTTCAAACCTTCAGACAACACAACTGACTGACCGTTGAATTTCACAATAGGGGACCTTTATTACACAATTCTCTACCTTGGGAAGTTCACGTTAACATTCACCCAAACAACCAGGGAAATGGATGAAACATGACCAGTGCTTAGTCCCCGTCTGAATCCCATCCCATAAGACAATATCCCCTGCGGGATTAATAAAGTATCTATCATCATAAGATGGAAAGGAAAACCACCCATTAAAGTGAAAAGAAGCCCATGTCTGAATGAATGAATGGCACTGCATCATGCTTGCTGGAAGCTCAAACCGTCAACCAAGTGTGTGGTTAATAGGAAGGAGCTATAGAGGAGACAAGTGACACACAGCAGATCAGATCAGGGGGAAAGGGTCCATCCAGAACCACCAGACACTGCTGGTCTGGATGGGTGGTATTTACCTGGTCCTGATCTAGGCATTAATTTTGTCTTGGAGGACACCGGTTGTTAGAGCTGGATGAGTTTGGTGCACTTGGCTGTGTGAGAGAAGCACATGGAGGCGGACATGCTGAGATCAAGATGGGAACCACAAAAAGGAGCGTTGGGAGGAGAGCTGAGCTATTGAGCACTGGGACTACAAAGGGTCGTAGACAGCGAGGGCACAATAGTACTGAACATACAGCAGGATTCATTGGTAGGGTTCAACCGCTCATTGATTTGTAATGATAATATTAAGCAAGCAATGAGAAAATACATTAAACAAAAGAACAGGAGGTTTTATACATTTAAATAAACAAATGAATAAATGAGCAAATACATGCATGAATGGAGATGGAGGAAATGTAAATAAATGTGTAAATTATAAGACAAAGGTACAAATAATTTAGAAGACATGCTAATGCTAACACAAAAAAAACAAGTCACTCATCTTTTAACGATTCAATAAAACAACCAATACATTTCTCAAAGGGCTATGCAATGCAACACTGATGGTTATTATGACAAGTCACTGTTAGCTAAGAGAGTCCTAGCAACACTGACTGCTGCGCTCACGCCCTACCTGTAGGCGGCGCCATTGAGCTCAGGGTGCATGCCCGGCTGGTCCATAACCGCCCAGGGTGCCGTGGTGATGAAGAACTCCTTGTTGACGCAGTTTCTTAGGCTGTCGGGGATGCGGCCTATATCCCAGGAGCAGAGAGCACAAATGAAAACAGGGAGCGCTATCGTTAATCACGCAGGCTAAAAGACCATAACTTATTGCAGGGGAAGAAAGACCCGATGACGCCCACATGCTAATGAGTCCAGCCTGACAAACATATCTGTCTTGGACACACACACACACACACACACACACACACACACACACACACACACACACACACACACACTCAGACACACACTTGCAAATTAAGATCATTTAACTGGATGTTATCTGGGAGGGCTTTGCTTTGACTGCTCCACCGAACATCGGGAGGCTAATGATGACATCCATTAAGAGCTGGAGATTTAATCACGGCCGCCCAGGGCCTATTGAAGTAGAAATGTGACGTCTGGGAGAAGAAAAAAAAGAAGATGTGTGGGCTGGGTCTCGGTAGCTGGTGGTGGACGTGAGTGCGACACCGTGCACCGTCGCTGACAGGGGGTTTGACACGTTAAATGAGACTTTAAGATGGGCGGCGGAATGGGTTTGCGCCCTGCTGTTTAGGAAGCTCCCGAAGCGAAAGCTAGGCCGAAAACACGGCGGGACTGCCGACCTGTGATGGCTCTTCTGATCTCGGTGGCGGCGGCCTCCCTCATCTCCAGGGACGCCTGCTCGCTGTACCAGGCTGTGTGAGGCGTGCAGATTAGGTTGGGGGCATCCTTCAGAGGGCCCTGGGCAAAGCTGGCGGGGGAAGAAAATGAATGAACGGTTATTAACGGTAGGACTGCCTGCCTGTTTGTCAATTTCTCTCGGCCTCTGTTCATATTTGGCACAGAATGATTCCAATGAACACACTGGCTGTGGTTAGAAATACTGCCACTGTAGGCCCATAATTACTAACCCCCCTCCCCATTGTTGTCTGTATTGATCCCTGCCTGTCAGGCAGCTTTATTTATCCGTGTCTCACGCCTAATGTGTGTGTGTGTGGGAGAGAAACAGACTCACCTAAAGGGCTCCGTCTCATGAACGTCGAGGGCCGCGCCACGTATCCTACCCTCCTTCAGAGCCTGGGCCAGGGCCTTTTCATCCACCAGGCCCCCGCGTGCCGTGTTGACCAGGAAAGCCCCCTGACGCATCTATACGCACGCACGCACACGCACGCACGCACACACACACAGATAAACAGAGATATGTCAGTTATTCACAGATCAAAGAGTGACAGAATGTGTGTGTGTATGAATGTGTAGTCAATTTGATTCGTTTTGATCTGAAAGGTGGCGTCAATCTGGCGCTATTGTGGCCTTGACACGCATTACACGGGGCAGAGATGAGAGACAGGGAAATAAACCTGAGACAGCTTTATTGTGTTGCTGAAAGGAAGCAGGAGGACATGACAAGATAGGAAATACTGTCAG
>JAODLI010014546.1:0-24187 GCA_027575585.1 Percopsis omiscomaycus | reverse complement strand
CATTAACAACATTAACAACATTAACAACATTAACAACATTAACATTAACAACATTAACAACATTAACAACATTAACATTAACAACATTAACAACATTAACATTAACAACATTAACAACAATAACAACATTAACTGCGAAAAAAAACAAAAAACACCAATTTAATTGTAAAGTAAAGTTGTAAAGTTTATGTGATGCTTTGTTGTGCTTTCATTTTATGATCACCTCGTAATGGTTGCGAAAGTGACATATTCTCACATGGTCCTCCATGAATGAGTGATCAAAATTTTCTCTCAACCAGCCAACCTCACACCAGTTAAAGTCCCACTCTCCATCACTGTAGTAAAACAATACACTACATGTAAACTTTTACATCATTAAAATACCACTAGATATTTATCTATGAAACACAAAGCCAGTGTTGGAGGTAACGCATTACAAAGTAACGTATTACTGTAATCACATTTGTCTGTAACACAGTAATGTAAAACACTACTGTTCCTAAATTCACATTACAGTTACTAATCAAACAACTATGTAGTTACCTTTAACTGTGAAGTGCTCTTTGGGCTGGTTTTTACCGACTTTGTGGTATTTTTTTAAATAAAGAGCAAAAAAATAAAGATCTTGTGTGCGTCCACCTTATTGGGATATGGATATGTGCTAATATATGGGCATATGTACTGTAAGGTTTAACGTTAAAATGTTATCTGGCAATTACGTGACAATGCATCTCAGGCGATGTTGCGGAGTAGTGCAAAAGTAATGTAACAAATTAACGTTACTTTCTACAGGGAGTAAATATGTAAAGTAGTGTAACGTTATTACTTTATTTTATTTTTTTAAAGTAACGAGTAATGTGTAGGCCTAATTACATTACTTTTTTTTAGTATCGTCCCCAACACTGCACAAAACCCACTCACTCTTTGGCTTCAACCCATCCTGGCCGTTGGCGCATAACATCCTGTATGGTGTTTTGAAAGCCACATCTAAAGCGCACACAGCTTTTCCCTTCCCTGGAGAAATATTTCGTTAATTACCTTCTTTTCTAATATGTGCTAGTACTTAAATGATTTGCATAGCTAAACAAGTAACTTAACTATTTATCAAAGCATACTAACCGCTCCACCTTTCTCGGATTGACACATGGTCCTTTGTAACCAGGGAGCTGCAAATAAAAAAGAAAGATAAAAAAATCTTAAAGATGAAAATCCAAAACGCTAAAAGGTTTGGGATACTCTAACGTTATCACTCTGGCTCGTTTAACGTATTACTAATTACTGCTTTATAGCTAGCCCTGATGATACTGTATGTGAACCTCTATACTGTATACTGACTGTAATGTGAACCAAACATTTCGCCAACTACTTGCACATTATGAATCTACATAGTACAAATACAGCGCTCTTGTTTACCTTGTTCTTTGCCATGATTTGTACACTGCTTGATACCAGATGTTTGGGTTATACGTTTGTAGGTAGCGTTCTAGGGGGTTTCGAAATCTACGGTAGTCATGGTAACAGACGCATTGATATCCTCTGCTGCGTCACTTCCTGACGCAGAAGGCGACGGGCTCAGAAGAAGTGTACAAAGCCTATCTATAAATATTAAATAGCCTACAATTGCATCGCACATCAGACGTTCAACCCATTCAACAACCAAGGGCGTCGTTGAATGGGTTAAAACGCAAAATAGATGCATAAGCATTTTTAGAACACAGTACGGTTGAATAGCCTACATGAGCGTTTATTTTTGATTTATCAGAAGCAAAAAAGACAAAAACAATATTGAGAGAATGAAAATGAGAAAACAATGAAAATATTTTCTATACTTGAGTGCATCCAACGACCAAAACACGTCGTTGGATGCACTCAACATACAACATACGTTGGATTAGGTCTGTTAAATGCAATAATTATAATTACCACTTGGTGGCAACAAAATCTATTCTACATTTAATCCCTTTTTTGTTAGGGATTATACGACCTCTGAGCTCCTTTGTTATGGAGAGAAGAGTCCATCTCATGGCTCACTCAAAAAACACATTGCTTTATGACTAAACACACAATCTCACAGCAAGCACCTATAGGTTTATGTCTTGATTCGAGCCAAAGGATCCTTTTCGGTGCAGTGGCTGAGTCTGCCCACATTAAATGTACTGTGCCGTACAGGTTCCGTTTAAAAAATGGGGATTGACTGAGGGCCCTATGTTTTAGCCTTTGTTTTTATTCAGTAAACAGTCAGTCAGTAAACACTTAGCTGTACCCTAATGATCAGCAAACGGGTCAAACAAACGGGCCTGTTGTCCCGGGCCCAGGGTATAGGGGGCAGAACTGGGCCTTCATTAAATTATGGAATAAGTTTTAAAACATTTTTTTAAATAGGCAGATTTGTGGAAAAAATAACAGAGGAGAGGAAGAGCAGAGGAGAGGAAGAGCAAGGGAAAAGGAGAGATCTGGCGCGGGGGGGCATCTAAGATTATCTCGTCCGGGGCCCAGGCAGGACTGTCAGCTGGCCTGACTATGACCTTCGCACAGTGGAGAATATCAATGTTCCATTAGGAGACTCCTTCTGGTGGTGGCACCTTGTGGCTACGCCACACACATGTTTCTCACCCTTCCGCACATCTTAAAGCCAGTGCCAATACAAATGTATGCACTGTAATCCAGCCACCTAATCTTTTAACATGAACAAACGCGTTATTGTAAAGGGATTAATGCTGCCATCCCAGTGAGAGGTTCTTAATGAAGACATAACACCTAAGTCAGATGCCAGAGCAAAGTTAAATAAATATCTCTCTACTATATCCCCAGTCACCCTCCATTAATAAAACACCCAGCTCCGCATTTGACTTTGACATAAATACCTGGAATAGACAAGAATTAAGGTAGCCTAAAGCTGGGTTTGGATTGTATGGTTTTGCTTGTTTTTCTAAGGGTAATCTCTTCAGTATTGTAGAACACAGGCCCGCATTGAGGAGACAGGGGTGGTCTGTCAGTCATAATCCCTAAATCCTTCCTACAATGCAAATACAGTATAGAATCTCACCTTGCAGTGTGTTCAATATGCCTGTCTAATTAGATGGAAAATGGATCCTTTTATACTAGGTATTTGTTTTCTTATAGCTGATTTGATGAACTTGTAATTATGATTATATGATAGTGTTCATCATTATGTTGGTAGAAACATAAAGAACTGTCTCTGCATATAAATTACTTTGGTCCAAAGCTGCTGGCTAAGAAGTCATCAATCTTCCCTTCTAACTTCATCAACATCAGCTGCTTGGCTACGGTTTAGACAAGAAGAGTGTTCCCTGGCACTCTGCTTTTATCATTTTATCTGCTCCGTGTTCCAATGCAGGTGTTCTTCGGTTCCATGCCAATGTGATGCCTCACCCTTTGTTAACACGCCAAGTCATCATCTATAAAACATTCCACATCATTCAGATCAATCTGTGCAGGTATCAGAGCACTATTAATAAACTAGGATGTGATAGTTGCATTTAGATGCGTATAGGCTGTGATGACACAATTCAATTGATACATATTTATGAAGTTCAGGGGTGCTCTGCCAATCTTTATCTACCAGTAGGGTGTGTGGGTCTGTAAGCCTAATGGTGATGTTTATGATTGAACTCAAAACCTGCAACTGTGCAATTGATAGAATACTGCAATAAATTATACACCATACCTGTGAACTTTAGTATTTGGAGAAAGGAGGCCCTGTATAAAAATAGATTTATCAACCTACTTAGGTAACAACGAAACAACATCCATTATCCAAGCCTAATATTTTCTTCTTTCCTGATTGTTGCTAAACACTTCTAAGTGTTGCGGAAAATGTGCTTTTTGCTTGCTACAAAATATCTTGTTTATCAATAAAACCTAACCATTATCCCGCTCTTTAATTCCAACCGCTGCAATTTCAAGGCTGTATGTTGATGTGTCCATCCAAATTGAAGGCACTTTTCTTTGCCCAGACGTTCCATTTTCTGCCCCAGGTCAACGCCATGTTATATCAAATTCCATTACCAAGTGTAGGGGTTGTGGGTATTGTGGTGTTGTATATGTTGTATATAAATGTATATGTATATAATATATACATTTTGGAATAATATAAATTTCTTAATAGTAAGCTGCACTGACTCAAACTTTCAACACATTATTGTCCAAGCTAGGCAGATGTCTTCAATTTATGTCCATACAATTCCTCTGGGTTTGGCAGTCTGATCTCAAAGAGAATTTTCCAATCAGTTTCCAATAAAACATTTTTTACCTATTATGCTTTGTCTGTTGGTTAACCGCTCATGTGTTTTTATATTCATGCAACATGATAAACAACTTTCTCACACTGGGATTTCCGACAGACTTGCCACCTTCATTATCTTTCGAAGACGAGTTAACACAGTGCAGTCCTAACTGTCTATGGATAAAGTTGTATCGGTCGCTTGAGATTGTCCTTTTTAAACCAGATAAAATAAATCTCTCCTGGGTCGGTCTGCCAGCCCTGGCCTTAATATGATGTGGGTTTTGTGTGAATCTCAACGGCGCCACTCACTGTAAAGCCCACAGGGATGGACCCAGGGTCACACACTGGGCAAGTTCCAGTGAGCAATGGTTATCAGACCTGATAAGCAAGAGGCTCCCAAACACCGACCACAGACAGCAGACCAGGAAATCAGGACAGCTCACTGGCAGTTGCCTGTGAGGGAAGGCATTCCTGTTGAATGGAACAGGGGATAATGGCGTTTAATAGAGGCAACCCTTACCATTGACTTGAGTTGTTTACACACAGCTTGATAGGAGGTCAGCCATAGAGCCTTCTGTTACAATTTGAAGCGTTAACCTGTTACAGAGCAGATAAGGTTGAGACATCTTGCTCAGATATGCTTACTGTTGGGCCTGTGCCGGAGCATCAACCCATGATTCCTCTGCTATATGAAAGATAGGACAGTGTAACTAAAGCTGTTGCGGCTTTCAAGTGTGAAAATGTGTAAGGGGCCCTGGTTTTGACACATGGCATGTACACACTTTACTAGGTACACCTGTACACCATTCACGTTAATGCCCATCTCTAATCAGCCAACCACGTGGCAGCAGCTCAATGCATAACAGCATGCAGACATGTCCAAGAGGTTCAGTTGTTGTTCAGACCAGGCGTCAGAATGGGGAAGAAATGTGATCTAGATGATTTTGACCGCGGGATGATTGTTGGTGCCAGACAGGGTAGTTTGAGTATCTGAGAAACTGCTGATCTCCCGGGACTTTCACGCACAACAGTCAAGTCAGTTTACAGAGAACGGTGCGAGAAACAAAACGCATCCAGTGGGCTGCAGTTCTGCGGCCCATACCTTGCTAATGAGAGAGGTGAAAGGAGAACGGACAGACTGGTTCACGCAGACAATAAGGCGCCGCGACAGTAACCAGGCATTACTGCAGTGGGATGAGGAGGAGCATCTCTGAACGCACGACACATCGAACCGAGTGGAGAACCCCATTGTGGCTCAGTGGCAGCTTTATGAGGTGAAAGGTCTACCTGATAAAACGGCCATTGTATATGTGGTGTGGCTATGGGCCCATACTGGTATATCTACAGAATGTGACATGACGGAGGTAGGGGTCACATCTGTCTCAGCCCACTGACCTTCCATCCATGTCTCTGCATCCTTGTTCTGGGTACTTTTAATGGATAGGAATGCCGCCAACGTTGTCACAGGCTGGTGGGAACTTGCTGGTGAGTGTACTCCCTCCGATAGCATCAGTAATGAGCCCCGAGCCACCTATAAGCAGAGGCTGGAGGAACATGTACCCCGCAATGATCTGTGTTCATAGTGTTGTCTGTGTATATATATGTACATGATTTAATCAGTTTCCACAGTGCTTTACTGATCTACCTTATCAGATGTATCAAATCCACATAATATTGGCAAACGCTTCTTGTCTTGTAAAGAGGATTTGAGCGCAAAACTGGCAATTCCAATGCTGTGTGAACGGATGTATTTGTACATCAATGTTAAGTTATGTTATTTTTCCTTATATTACTGTAAAGTCTACAGCCCACTGACTAAATCCACATCTGTGTTCACAGTGTTTGTGTGTGTCTTGTTGTGTGTCATGATGGGCGCCATAATCACACTATGTGGACCCAAACTGTCAGTCCCTACCTTCATGCTTCCATTACAGCTGATTCTAACTCAGCGCTTCCAATCGTCTTCATGGCAGTGGGCTAAATCCCCAGGTTTAAACAGGAGGCCAAGCAAAACATGGTAAAGTGACAGTTGAAATAGCTTTTACTCCCGTGTGTTTAATCTAGGCCTAGAATCCACTTGTTTCTCATCCGTTTCTCTCAGCCGAGTCGATCCATCATGGGATCGCATGATTTTACGTGACAGAATATTAAAATGCAGTGTTTTTAAACCATCGGTTCACTTTTTGACTTACTTTACCTCACCGCACAAAACAAACAAACAAAAAAGTTCCTATTGCAGATTTTTGTGGATTCATTCGTGGCTCATCTTAATAGTAATAAAAGAGCAATAAAAATATACCAATGAAAAGAAATATGAAGGGAATTTTTTATTAAAAACCTGTGTTGTGTGTAAAAGTATAGAAGGCACATGTGGGATTTAAGTATGTGAAACTGTTTACATAAGGATTGTTATCATCCCTGGCTCCTATTCTGAACATTAATTGTTGCCATTAGAGAACATGCCTGACTAATTAAGCATCAGGGGAGAGTTGTACTTGCGATAAGCATGTACAGTACACTTATGACTATACTGTATATAAGATAATCCACTATCATGCATTTACACTTCTCTAACTTCAGAATCACAAAGCCAGGTTACTAGAGAAAAAGACAAAATCATTTTTGACCACGAAAACCAGATGCAGTCAACTTTCAGAGAACATTCTGCTTCCATGGCTACGGTCAGGGGATTGGAAACTGAATATGGTCTTCATTTGTGTGGAATTCTGTGCCTTTCCCAGCGCAGGGGAATATGCTCGAGACTCGGGGCATGGCACAAATCCCCCGGCCCTGGGAAATCTGGGAAGGATAAGAATGTCTCACAGGCCCAAATAAGGGTGACTGGATACTTCGTAATAGAAATACATGTTCAGGACACTTACGTAACCCTCTGCCAGATCAAGGGCATAAGAGACTCAACCGCATCACGGAGACCTTAATGTATTTAATGGGTGTGTGCGTGTGCATGCGCGTGTGTGTGTGTGCGCACAATGAAATGCTACATTATACTGTAATAAACAATTGTATATTTTGTTTACAGTATATTGTAGAATTGCACATTTGCACCCGTTTGTCATTGGCTATATATAGCTACATACTGTATAGTTACTGTATATTTGTTATTCTATTTTAATTTTATTTATTAGGATTGTACTTCATAATTTTATGATCTATTGTCTTCTTCTCTCTTTTAACATAGCTACCACACCAACAACACCATGATAAATGCCTTCAATCAGTTTTTTATACAACCCACCGTCAAAGGATTATGGTCTGGTATCTGACATTGTTGCCCCCCTCAAGAGGTGACATGAGAGGAAATTGGGGTTAGGGGCTCAGAGTGCTTGGTATACTTTCATAATATTGATTGAGCAGAGATTTAGGGAAACCTCTACCAGGCCCGCTCCCGCTGTTGCTGTCATTGGGAGGCCATGTTTAGTATTTACATAGGAAAGCCTTCTGTCTCTGTTGATCATAAATACAGTTTCTCACTTATGACGCGTTAATGTGGGGAGGGGCTAATCAGCCATATGAACGGAAAAACAAACTAAAAATGTGCAGTTCCTGCACATTCCTGAAGAAACAGAAGAAGCCTCCTAACTCTCCACGACCAGAGCAAGGATTGGGGTTGAAGGAAAATATACAAACACACACATACTGTAGGGTTGTTGAGACCGTATGCTTGTGTTTGCCATAGGCTGCACGGAACCATCTTTCAAATATGAGCTAATGCCATAGCAATGACCGGTCTATTGCATAATGTCAATGTAGGTTAAATCACCATTAACTATAGTAATGTGCGATTTGTCTGACCCAGAACAATCCAAACACTGGATGGTAAAGCTGGATGAACACAAGCTTTCCCAAAAGGTGAGCAAAGTTGACCTGTGGTGGGAAGCTAGAAAAATATGCAATAGTTCAGCTCTACAGCTCTACTGTAGGCTAGGCAGCAGCTGGTATGCAAACACGTTGTAGGGATGTCTTACCTGGGCTCAATATCTCCAGGTCAGCAGAATACCGAGAATTATCCCTGCTTAGACCAAAGGGGTGAAATAAAAGGATTAGTGCAGGTCTGGACAGTCAACAGTCGTTTGGAACAGCTAATCCTCTAAATGACTTTGAGCTAATGTCTTCCAAACATCCAGAATGGGTTTTCTGCTTGGGTCTTAAAGGGTGTTGTAGGTAGAATTTAAGAGCTATACATTTTTTAGAAATGCGATAGATATACGTCAGATAGCAGTGAGTGAAATGCTCCGTGAGAACATCTGCTCTGGTTGATAGCCCATTGCTCTACATTTAAATCGATTTCGATTTTAGATCGTGCCTGAAAGAATTCTGACCAATCAGGGCCTCTTTTCCCTGATTGGTCTGGCGAATCAACATGAATAATGAATGCGCGCACACAGCCAACACAGGTTTGTCAATGGCAGCTCCAGAGGGAGGGAGCAGATTCGTTATTTTATATCTAGCTCTCGTTGTCACTCTCCAGTCCTACCTACTGCAGCTTTGTACTGATTTAAATACGATAGACACTGTTCTTTATTGCCAGGGCATGTCCACAATATTATTTAATTTAAAACATTTGAGGTTAAAGTAATCGATATTCTTATAAGCCTATGTGCGTGTGTGTGTTTGCGTATATGGGTATGTTCTTGTGCGTAAGCATACGCTTACCCAATTTAAAACAAAAATTGAGTTTAGGCCATGGAAAAAGCTTAGGCACTTAGGCAGGGGCACACAGTAGGCCTAGGTGTCTAGCTATAAAGAGCTCTTCATAGATATCTATGGCGGAGAGGGACATGGGCGTGTCCCCAAGGCTCTCACCGGCGCATAATCAAAGGCGTCCTCTGCTCCAGTCAACTATCAGTCACGCTTTCAAAACTCACTGGTGCGCATCCAATTTCTCCGCCTAGCAGAGGAGAAATATAACGGTATTTCTCCCCCCGGCACACAGTCAGCCGCAATTTATAAACACAGCGAATTATGTCGGTTGATCGAGGAGTCATCATGATATCGGGACCATAAAAAATGGTCCGGGAAAGTTTATGATTCTTCTCTATATTGAGTGGAGATTATGCCCGCTGCATCTTAATAATGATTGACTTTGGGAATATCTGATTAGGCTATGGCAAGGACACCGATCGATCCGAGACTCATGCTTTTCACAGGACTTACGTTTTTCATCTTACAAGGTATGTATGGTGTCTAAAACATTGCAGCCTAGGCCTACACATTTTAGACTTTATGGGTTTTAAAGCACGCTTAGCCGTTATCTTTTGCCTATTTCTTTGACAAGGTGACTTGGCCTCGGGCAACTTGGTCCAATCTGAGGCCAAACCAGGCGGTCTTCTAGACCCTTGGAAGAGAGATTCGAGCAAGGCGTTCAGCTCCCGGGGACTCACCGTCTTCCCAGAGTCCGGGACGCCGGAGACAAAGTCCAGATCCAAGCGCTGCACGTGCTATTCCTACAAGGATAAAGAGTGCGTGTACTACTGCCACTTGGATATCATCTGGATAAACACTCCGGAGTAAGATAACTTTTCAAAAAGCCTTAACCGGCCAGGGTCGGTGAGAATACCGACTGTTGTTGTTGCTAACACTAATAAGCGTAAGGGCTAGCAACTCAAACCCATGTCCAAATTGTAATTTGTGTCAACTCATAATATTAACACCATGAGTTAATAGGAAATTGGTAGGCCTCATTAAAACAAAAATTAATAAGGAGCCTATTAATAGGATGTGACTCCAATGGTCGCTCAGATAAGCTTTCATTACTTTATGGTAAACACATTACTGTGTGCTTGAATTCAGCACCAGTCATGCATTTCTTATGGGCTGCTATATGATTATTTATTATCATTATTACTTTATTAAGTTTTACTGGAATGGTTCTTTTATTTTATTTATTTATGAACCTCCTATCTATACTACATTTACGTTAATAAACGTTTACCGTTCACAGTCAACACTTACAGCTTTATTGGACCTACATTATTTAGTTAAGTTTAGTAAGTTATGCATGAGGTCCAAAATATCACAGCCAACATATTGTAGACTTTATATGCATTCGTTTTTAAGCACACCCAACCGTTTATATCTTTTGCCCATTTCTTGATGATCGTGTCCCAAAGCTGTCATAAAATGGGTTCAGTGTTGCCATAAAGTAGTTGAAATAGCAAAAGATAAAATGTTTTTTATTGTATAGCCTTTAATACAGCCATGAACAGGATAAGCATTACAACTAAACTAAAATATTCATCCATCAACACATAAAACAGTTTTTTAGCAAACCATTTATTCATGGCTGGTAAAGTCTGTTCTCGTGAGTTCAGCTTCACGGACAACATGATCATCTTCCAACCATAACACATCAGAATACGTTGTGCTGTAGTTTTTGTAAAGTGCCCCACGGGACCAAAGACGGACCTGTGTCTAATGGGGCTCTTAGAGTGCTTTTTTGCGTGACTTCCGCCCCATGTGAGTGCACAGAGACAGTAGTATGTGTTGGCGATTTGGGTTATATTAATGAGGACAGAACATCATAGAATCCCATGTCCTGTAATTGCTTCCCTGAGGCCATAGTCACAGTTGAAGTCATAACAAGAGAGGTAATTTGCCTAGAATGCTTTAAGAAGTAATTTAGGGGTTGTCATGCAGTGAGCTCTCTATAAATCTCCTGACCTTTTTCTGTTTCTATTCCACTTCTCGTGATGTTGAGAGACGCGGCAGTTTTAGTGGATAAGTATTAACCTATTCACTAAAGCTGCCCATTTGAACATGTTCTGTGAAGCATAGTACCTTTTAAATCTCTTTAATTCATGTTGTTTACTGATTTCTGTAAAGGCAACTGTCCATGGTGCTGATGTGAGGGACATAAAATGGATTGTGTCAGAGAGTGTTTAAGCCTAGTCTTATACTAAAGACGTAATAATCAAATGGTGAACTACATTAATCTAGAACTATATTCTTAAATCCTGTCCGGTAACCTGGCCCAAGTTACCATTTATAGGCTTATTCTTTTGTTTGTCCTATGCACCCTTCAAATATAACTGAAGTACTTCCTCACCGCACTAAACCAGTATGATCGTAAATGTGTTAAATGTGTAAAGTGATATTACACTGATTATTATTACAATATTATTACAAAAAAAAGGGGCACAATAAAAGTGATAAGAGGGTTAACATCCTCTATTGGCTACTACATTTACTTTGTATGATAATATACATTCACCGTTCACCGTCAACACTCACAGCTTGACTGGACCTACATTATTTATCTTAGAAGTTATGCATGAGGTCCAAAATATCACAGCCAACATATTTGAGATTTTATATGCATTCGTTTTTGAGCACACCCAACCGTTTATATCTTTTGCCCATTTCTTGATGATCGCTAAAATGTGTTCAGCGTTGCAATAAAGTAGTTCAAATAGCAAAATATAAAATGTGTTTATTGTATAACCATTAATATATCCATGAACAGGATGTGCATATCAACAAAACTAAAATATTCATGAATCAAAACAAAGAACATAGCTCTTTTTAGCAAACCATTTATTAATGGATAGTAAAGTCTGTTCTCGTGAGTTCAGCCTCACAGACAACAAGATCATCTTCCAACCATAACACATCAGAATACTGTATATGCGGCCTTTTAAAAGACCTGGCAGGAGAGAGACAGTTGGATTTGTGAGTCAGATTAGGCTGCCTATGGTACTATGAGGTATGGGCTTGCGCCGTGGAGACATGAAAGCTTTTCAAGTCACAGGCTGCTCTGTCATCAGCTAACTAAAGTCTAATATCTCCCTGGAATAAAACACCATTGCTCTGTGGCAGAGAACCAGTGAGGTACAATGGACAGAGTTCAGAGAGATCTGTTCAGGCCTGACAGGCATGCTGGCTAATGACCTCCAGATGAGAGGGCTGGATGCGTTGACACATTACAGACTGTAATGGCGTATCTATTTCCCAGCGGGAGTTTTATTCATCAGCGGCTCCTTCATGAGAGGATTTTAAACCGATATGTAACAGTTAAACCCTCATAGGTCTACGGGTAGAGTATATGCGGGGGAATGACAGGTCCGGGGCCTAAGAGAAAAATGGGTGGTTTAATCCAATTTGAGTAGACAGAGTCAGTGGTTGTAACAGCTCGTACTCAATGTTTACATTACAAACTAAGTGCAACAGGTCTTTTAAGACAGCCAAAGGGCAGCTGAACCAGAGGATTCACACAAATGTTGCCCTAGCTTGAGGAGTGAGGATGCTGAGCAGGAAAACATAGCACATTGGCGCCACGGAACCATGTTACAATTATTTTTATGTTCCCCACTCCTGTTTTCAACATGTGGCATTCCATCCTATTTCACAGTGCCGCTAGTCTTCTTGATCTATGAACGTGCGCTTTGTTCTACCGGCTAGCACAGCTATTGCAGTGCCTTGGCGAGGCACTGGGAAAGCATTCTTCGCCTATATTTTTTATTTATTTATGCATTTGTTTCAGGTGCGCGGAAGCCACTGGGAAAAAGAGTTATTGGAATGAAACTGTATCGCTGCTCTCAAATCATATTAACCAGCCACTAATTTTTTCCCAGTGTCCACTGTATATAAGTAATATTATCACACTGTAATATGTGTAATATTACCATTTTGTAAACCCATTTACACAGCTGAATATTCTTATCAACTGTGTTTGTGTTTTTTAGAATGGTGGCAATAATAATTGAATGAGGATTATTGGGTAATGAATGCGTGAACATTTATCTTAACGCGTAAAAGTTAAGAGGTACATTTATGTGACGCAAAGGGTTTTGTGTAGACGAGTCTAGGATTCCATGGTATACATTAATTACAATGAATTGCATCAGTGCCGAGTTATAGACAACAAAGGAGAGCATGATGTTTCACTTAACACACACACACACATTTCATTGGAACCTGTAGTTACTAAATTCTTGACCATTTTTGAGTTTTTCAGAGAACAGGATTTTCAAAGTTAAGTCCTCTAGGGTTTGTCAAAACACTGGAATGAAGGGGTGGGGTATAGTGGGTTGGGCAAAATATACCAGCCTAAATCATCGACAGCACACGCCATATTTCCATCAAACTGTTGACTTATAGCAATCTGAGAGCCAAATAAGTTATGTCAGAGGGTAAAAATTATGATTCTTTGTGGTTCCTCGAAAGCCATCCATACATTTACGTAAACATACTGTATCGTTCCCAGTAAATAACGTAATGGCCTAAAATTAGAAGGCCCAAAATAAAGTCTGCTGACAAAAGCAACCTGTCCAGACCCTGCCAAGAACACCAGCAGAGAGTCATCTTGTGGAGATAAAAACAAGGCCATCGTCCGCTGTGGGTTTGTTTTTATTCAAACTATTCAATTAGGCCCCCCCAACTGGGGCGTCTGCTATTCTGCTATTGCTGGAATTTGGCTCCTGATGGCTCCTCTATTTGGTCTTCCTACCCCAGACGCACGGTGCCCTATGGAATGTCGAGCTACCGAGGATCTCAGCGCCTCAGGCGTGCGGTTGGTGGGCCGAACAGGGAGAAAGACGGAACAAAGCCTCCGCGCTGCACTTGTGCCGGGCCTAAGGCAGATCTTCAGTGCCGTTACTTCTGTCTGTCAAGGTGGGTCTGTCATCAGTGGACAGTAAATACTGTAAAAACCTCTCTTTTATAGCTTACTTTGTTACAGTCGAGTGTGTGGTTACCCTTTCTTTTTTTTTACTGTGCTTATCTCAAACGTTTGCCTGAAGGCCCCTGTGGAGTGAACCAAAGAGGACGATCCCCAGCGCTTTTGGCTCCAGATAACCATTTTGACCCCGCCAAAGCCGGTCCAATGGTGTACTCACTATCAGGAGAAGAACCTTTAAGCATAGCAGCGCAACATTCCAGCGCACCGTAACTCATGAAACAAGTTACGCTTTATCAGGACGCATTGTTCCAACAGCTCTGGAACACATGCAGAACAGATCCCTAGAGGCTATCTGTTTTTGCCTCGCAAGGCTAGTATGAGTAGTAGTACGATTTATTTCATTGCAAATTATAAGCCAATGACCTGTCTATATAGTGAGTAATGCTTTTGATTCATGCATAGATGTGAAGAGATGCATTGAGATGCATGTGCACTTTGTTGTCAGAACTGACCGTGTTTCACTGCGGCGAGTGGGAGATGAAAATGCTAACTGGGCAACCTATAAAAGGTCACATGGACATTCCTAACAAAACAAGGCGAAAAGCCTACAGTATATAGGCTTTTAGGCTGTGTTTCTCCACAGGATTTTTGGGGCTGTAACATTTCTGTTTCCACATTTTCCAAAGTTGTCACAGTGTAGAAAACTGTTAAGATTCAGCTCCATCTAAAATCCATCCATGATGCAAAATCTGGTCTGTTTTACTATCATAAACAATTACTGGTAATTTACTAATACCCTTAAAAAGTAAGACGATATATTATATAATGATACTGCATCACAAAAATGTTGCAGTTTTTTTAAAATCAATTTCATGTTCCATTAGTCAGATTGTGACACAATGACACTATAGATTGTATTTTTTTTCAGGCTGCAACAAATCACTAAAACTGATTACTGTAAAGAAAGAACCTTTAATATCTACAGGGACAAACAAGGACATATTCTTGTTCCAAATCTTTTAGTTTTGTTGTAACAGTGTTTTATGTCCAAACAAAGCCGATTTCTGCAACATTTAATCAAATCTGTAATCTAAAATGTGAAATCAAAACATGCTTAGATGCTTTAAAGCATAGACCATCTTGCATATAGACTGAAACAACCGAAAAAAGTCAGCTTTGTAAGAAAGAAGTTTTCAATAAGCAGTCAAAAACAATAGCGTTATGTTAATACTTTCACTACTGTAACATATTTACAGTATAACACTTTAATGGTGCAGTATAATGGTTCTGTTTTCAAAGCAAAACAAATTTTCTTTGAAGTTGTGATCCTAATCTTATGTTCTATAGAGCTCAGTAATAATAGGGATGGCAACTGTGACTTTGTGACCTGAGAAAGTGCACAAAAGAAAAACCATATAAAAAAAGGCAGAAAGATATGTATTTAAATGAAGAACCCTATATGCAATGTTTTTTTAAAGCGCTGTAACATGAATGTTAATTAACTAAAGCATGCATAATGTCTCATGCCATATTTAGTGGACATCCATATTACTTTTAGATGAACACTCAATGGTTTTGAGCTTTCCACAACCGACAGCGATGGAGGGAAATTCATTAGGTTAGCTATGGTCTATCTTTCCAACAGCCCATCTGACAAATCTCCTAATGTCTGGGTCTAGACTTTCTCAAGCTCTCGGCAGTGATACGGGCTGGCCTGGTCCGTCTGAACTGCGCTGCACGGGCAAGAAAACATGCCCCCCCCTCCACTGAAACATGTATGGAACAAGCAATATTACTAGCATAAGCATGCAAACACATAGGCATAGCTGTGGTCTATCTGAATACAATGTAATATGTAATGCTCTTTGTGGCATCACAATCGACACAGGACGTTGGTGGATTACTTGACACAGTTGTGCTATATACAGGAAACCTCAGCCTCCTGGCTCGCTGGCGGTGATTAATAAACACAGGTGATTAATAAATTGCCGACACTTGTACCCAATTCTTAAGTCCCGTGAACCACACCTCCAGACCTCCAGACTTTCCCTCCACACAGAAGCAGAGCTTAAGCCACGCCCACACCTCCACACTCTTGATATATGTAAATGCAATGTAAATGTTCTCTATCCAGAATGTAGAACGCAGTTTTACTTTTTAATCTCAATGCTACAGTACCTCTTCCTTCCTCTTCCTCCTCCTTGAAGTCAAGGGTCTTTGTCAATCTGCCGTATCCAATAGAACTGTGAAGGTGAGGTGTTAAGGACTAAGGCACCTGCTGATTCTCACTAATAGTGTCTTGAGCTGGTTTTATTGTGCCACATTTTAAGAGCTAGCTATACATATTGTTATGAATTTATGCAACCATATACAAACTATTAAAATTATTATTACACCATTCATCTTTGGCTTGCTTTGGTTTGTGTTCCTGCTAAGTTCTATAAGTGGTGTGTGACTTGCACAGTAGAAGAATTTAACTGCCTTTTGTTGATCAAGGAAAGTAACACGCTAGACCCTTAGTTTTGCTGCTAAAACGTAGTATCAGACAGTAGGCTACGTAGAACCAGTTGGACCCCTCAGGTCCACCTTCTCATCTTGGAATGTCCGACTAAGTCAGGGGCTTATGAGAACCGTCAGACACTCAGTAAACAAGACCTTCTTCCCACAGTGCACCCTGGGAAAAATTACATTGTGAAGATATCCTGGCCACGCATTGCTAGGTTCAGGCCCCCTAACATGGCTTAAAGTATTGCTTATTAAATGAACGACCCGCTGTTTACCTAAGAACATGAACAACCAATAGCTTTTAGTTGTCTGGTTGCTGACAAAACTAGAATGTACAATTCTTCAATGTACTACATTTGTAGTACACTGTACGATACCCCCTTATTTTATTATTTTTGGAAGATTATGATATAGTTTCTAACTGCAAAAACTGCATTTTTGTAATGCAAATATGAACCACAAAGGTAACTACAAAGGTAATATAATTTCTCTTTCATTTGACCTTATAATCCTAGAAGATTTCATATGGGCAATGTTAGATCAAATAATTCAGCTCTGGGCCCTTGTTTCCTTACTCTAATATATGTATTAAAGCTTGGCCAAGGAGAAACACATACAGGTTGCCATGTAGAATGTTTCTGAGGAAGAAAAGACACCTACTGATATTTACACTACTGGTATAGAGAGGGCTCTAGATACAGAGGGGGAAGCTTACAATGGTAAACAATCCAGATAAAGAGGTACAATGCTGACACACCGAAGAGGAATGGAGGAGGTTATAATGCTGACACAGCAGGAGGTAGCAAAAGATCAGGACAGGTCACCGGGTGATCATCAGGTGTTGGTGTTTCAGGTCATTTCTCCCACAGGCAATCCTCTTGATCGTAATGAAGCCACTGCAATGTGATCAGTAGACCCCCACCCCCTCAAACAAGATGTATGGATGCAACTGTATAGAAGCCACTTCCCTATTTACAGTCCCTGATCTCTCTGATAGAGCCACACAACTCCTACAACTTCCTTTTACAGTACTCCAGGTCTGTTAAACCCCCCTGGCAGGAAATTACCCTGCCATATATAATGCTCACCAATCTTCAAGACGAAGGTTGTTTAGATAAAAATGGACAACATCAGTAAATGATACACAGGACAGATGGAGTCCCAGGATTTCCCCCAACGTGGTTTTAACATTATAGAGTGATAAAAGTAAAAACTACGGGAATAAACTCCCACCACTCTTGTCTAGTCAAATTATGGCATGCCTGACTGAGAATGGCTAGTTTATGGCTCACAACACACACACACACACACACACACACACGCACACACACGCACACACATACACATCTCTTTTTGTTTTCGGTTGATATTGTGCTAAAATGTCATGTTTTGAGTAGATTGATTTGGCTATTCAAGAATGATATAAAACAATAGTGATTCAACCAATAAAATATAGTTTACTGCAAAAAAAAGTTTTGTTCAAAGCAGACGATGTGAGCCAAGACATTCCCAGGAAAATAATCTGGCATAAAAGAAGTGATGTATTTTATTTCTCCAGTCATCCTTTGATCTTTTGATCAGCTGTGCACAGGAAACTGGTTAAAGGAGGGTTTTAAAGGCTTCAGACAACACGGAGATGGATTGTGCGAGTGAGGTAGAAGAGACATGAGAAAGATTCGAGGACTGTGTGGACTAGGAAAGTATGCGCTACGCTTGAGAGGGTCAAAATATGGACAACACCCTCCTGAGTTTCTGCTTGAAGAATGTTTAATGCATGTACACGGGCCCAAACAGGGACAGAAATGCCATATAGCAGCTGGCAATCATACAGAGTTCCACATCTTTCAGGAAAAATAAATAAATAAAACAAGAAGCTACATTTGAAACAGGCCAGAAAATGAAAACTTTAGACACATTGGAGCATTGAACTCCCACGGTTGCTTTTACACGAGTCCACCCACACTCCATGCCCTGTGTCAACAGTACAGACTGGTGGCAGTGCTGGACTGACAGTGGGGGACTCCTGACCGGGCCTGACAGGCCCAGGGCCCCAGAGATCAGGGGGAGTATCAAGAACGTTGAGCCAACATTTACATTTACATTTACCAGACGCTTTTATTCAAAGCGACTTACAATTAGTACATTTGTCAACAGTTGAACTGGTTAACCACCAGTTATTGCAAGCAAACAACATTCTACCAGAACAATGACAGCATCATGTCATAAGGTTACTTCACTGCATTTTCAATACATTACTCGAATGTTATCATTCACTCCTCAAAACAGTCAATAATTCCACCACCAACATTTCCACCATCACTCTAGGATGACATCTCCATTTGTCCAGTTACATTTAGGTAATTTAGTGGACACTTTTGTCCAAAGTTACTTACAATGAGCCCAATCGAGTGTTACAAGGAGCAGATAGGGGTTAGGCATCTTGCTCAAGGATGCTTGCAACCAATGACCTTCCGGCTGAGAGTCGAACACCCAGACCACTAGACTATCCTGCTCTGTCCAATCAGAGCCGGGACGGAAATCAGGACGTGTTTCAGCAGGAAGATGGCCCCCTATACAGTACGTCTGATGCACTCGGAAGGGTTTCGTAAACGGTGTGTTCGGCTGAATCCCAAGTCTCCGGATGAGGAGATTTATCATCAACCAGATCAATAAGACAGTGGGAAGTGTGCTGGGTTCAGCGTACCATTGACAAGGTTACAGGAGCTGACACATATTGTACATGCATGCATTTAAAACCACCCTGAACTGTTTTGGACTGACCTTGATTTAATTTCTCTTCCTGGAGCATAATTTACCTTTATTGTGTCTCTCTGGTCAGTAATGCAAAGAAGACCCAACCAAGTGTAGCCAATGTTAAACATCTCTCTTTTGCAAAGTCACTAAGGCTTAAGAGGATGGAAAAGTTCTTGGTTCGTTTTGCCAGTACTGCTACCTCAGCATTGATTTTCAGAACTGAAATTTGAACTCAAACATGGAATACATCCAAGAATACAGAGCATGTTGATATGTTGATATGGATCTCTGAAAACTAAAATGTACTGAGCACAACAAAATGATTCCTTTATTTGTAAGGTAACGTCGAGGTGATTCTAATAATGAGATGCTTTTACTGTAATGTGTGTATGCTTTTAGTGTAATTTTTGGGATGCATTTACACAACAAATTAGGAATAATTTTGAGTGAGGCAAAGCAGGAAAAAACTATCAAATCCTTTCTGTTTAGGACATAAAAGAGGATTTCACATATTTGAACTAGTAGCTACAGTATGGGTGGCCTGCGTGGATATCTGACCTTTAACCCTGGTTAATCTCCCTGCCCCCCCATACTACTGTTTCTAAGGGTGAGAACACTTCAGTGTCAGATTTCAGTTCGCGGCGCCTCAAGGCGAGTTTGACAAGCCTTTGACAGGAAATACTGCAAAGAGAGAAGGTGTGATGTTAGTGCAAGACACCCAAGCACAACAGAAACAAATCCCGGTCCTGATTCAGCCTGGCTAGGAATGTGCGGTTAAAAAAACGGATCACATACTGTTATTTATTCCCACAGAGGAGGAACCCAATCAAGGCAGCATTGCTCTTGTGTCTTCTGGGATGAACACATCTACTGCTTTCTACTGCTTAGCGTTTTGAGAGAGACGGATTCAGTTGTCAGACTAACACATTGAAAGGTTTAAATCAGTGTTGTTCAGGGCAACAACCTTCTTTTGTCCTAGAATCAGCGGCTGGACTTGAAAAGACTTAGAAAACCAACTGTTTGTTCTTGACAAGCTGTTGAGTCTTGACAGTGTAATGGCATAAATATTTTGCTGTTTGTATAAAATACTGCTTCCGTGCCTACAGATTTCACACAACCAAGTCCCTGTTCAGGAGTAATTCATCACATTGTTAATATACTATACTATACTATACTATACTATACTATACTATACTATACTAAACTAATATACTATAAGATTCCTCAGCCTCTAATAAAAACTGTTTTTATTGCTTCAGTGCACCCCAACAATGTGTTGAAATCGGGGGATTACAATCAGCCCTTTTACTCCTCTGAGCTATAGTCCGTGACTGTGTTTGACATAAAATGGTGTCTCCATCTGCATTTACATAGCCCCATGTTACACCCTCACTGGGTTAGAGTCTTACAGCCCAGTCCAGACTCTTCTCTGTCCTGGCGCCGCAGTGGTGGAATGACCTTCCCGAAGCGGTCAGAACAGCAGAATCGCTGCCAGTCTTCCGCAAGAGACTTAAGACTCACCTCTTTAAAATCCATCCAAATACCCCGGCCACCGATCTCTCTACTTCAAAGCACTAATGACACTAACAATACTTATTCTATCCTCCTTTCCTCCCTTTAAAAAATAAATAAAATTATTTCTACTCCGCTAGATCAGCTCTTAGAATTCTAAGCACTTCTCAGTTAGCAATTATTTACTGTTTGAAGATTAGAAAACTTGTAAGTGTGAATGAAAACTTTGAACTTTGATTATTGTAATTACTCCTTTCAGCAATGTTGCGCATATGTATAGGCAAAGTAAACTTGTTACATGATGCTGTCCATTTTCTAGGAGAATGTTATCTACTTGCAAAACTGGTGGTTAACCAGTTCAACTGTTGACAAATGTACTAATTGTAAGTCGCTTTTGATAAAAGCGTCTGCTAAATGCTGTAAATGTAAATGTAAATGTAAATGTTTGGAACAGCAGGTATGGTGGCCAGTTCTGTCCTAGTTGGTGATTTTTCCAGTTAAACGATGTACATTAGAGATAGCTACGTGACTGCCGGTTTCCTCATGTCTAGCTTGAGCAATCTACTCCATCTCCTCCAAACACGGCCTTAATGGCAGTTATATTCTACATCCTATCCTAGCGATTCATTTACTTTCTTAAATACTTATTGGTTCCCGTGGAAAATGCATCACATTGCATTTTAATGTACAAACTGTGCTATATGATCAAATGTCATTGATTCCTTGAAACAATAAACATCATATATGTTACTTTTCTTAATGTACTGATTTTCAACACTTTGTTCAAAATAAGTACAGTATGTTTGAGGTTATTGTTTGATTTATAAATAAAACTGTATTTGGATTATTCTTCCTACAGATGTTTGTTTTTATGCATTAGCATGACATTTTCTCAATGGCATACTGGTAGGCCTACTTCCTCTTTAGTAATTAAGGATTCAGCTGGTCTACATTTGCCTTCATCTGTTCTCAATTAAGACTAGCCTATGGATTTCAATGGAATGTAACATGCTGGTCCTTTGTCAACCCTGCATCGTTAGTTTACGTTGCTGCCCCGCTGAAGGCAGGACACCACCGGGCATACTGTCGTTTACGTTGTCACCACCCGCCTTGTTTCCATCTGGTGACCTTTGACCCCGTCTTATCAGTAACCGTCACCTTATACTGTGACCCGTGACCCTCATGGTAATAAGTCTTCATTTGATATCTGCTGTTACCCACGCTGACCTTTGGGTTTCATGCTACTTTAACACCCCTGGCCCTGTCCAGAGAATAGTCACAGAGAAAGACTAATGTCCCTTCTGGTTTGATGCCTTAATAGATATTACACACCCAAGCACAAGAACGACCAGTGTGGTATGTGGAAGTCCTTAACGAGACATTGATCCACATCTACGTAGATCATTCTGGTTTGATATGTCATGGCAACAACTACTAGTAAGTAGTGACTGCTAACCAAACAGTGCATGGACAGCTGATGCTCCAGTGCGGGTGCTTGCAGTCTACTTACTGTAGTTCTATGCTCTCCTAGGCTCTCTTGCGGACCAACCACCGCAGTCCGACATGAAACGAGAGATTACTTATGATGCACTGTTCCCACGAATGTAGCACCTAGCACCTGTGCAGCACCTGTAACAAGCCAGAACATAATGGGGAGAGGGCTGAATCATTATTGTATTACCCGAGTGGCTGGCATCCCCATCCATCTCCCTACTAACACACACACACACACACACACACACGCACACACACACACACACACACACACACACACACACACACACACATTTTACCTACCCCTTCCCTTTAAACCCAAGTGCACTTTTGTGCGTGATTTTGTTTCAAACATAAGCAGTGAGACTAGGAGTTCAGTTTGGCTGGAGTAAAGTAAGGTTTTAGAGTAAACCTTTAAATATTTATTGATAGAAGGTCATTCTAAATAATAACAGAATGGTAAATTGTAAAGGATACAAGAACAAGCTTCTACGCATTGTGTTTTGCTCATGTACGTACAGTGGGAAAATGCTTTGCTCTTTTGCCCTGAAAAGCCAATTTAGTGGTGGGGCGTTTTTTCATAAAGTGAAGCAAACATAAATCATTCGCTAAAAGGAGCTGGTGATAATAGGATTTCCTCTACAATTACATTTCTCTGGTTCTCAGAGAAACGTTTCGCTCTGTTGCTCTATAGGGAATATTGAAACAAAGAAAACAATGTAAGGTTACCCACATTAGCAGGAAGAGTACAGTACAGGGAGATATATCATATTGCATTAACAATAACGAACACGTTTTCTAAATGCAAGAGAAGGCATTTAATGCAACGACTGGTTTAGTTTATGCTTAAGACCTTATTTAAACAACCAATTACTGCAACGTAACTGCAGGTAATATCATGTAATTTCTATACAACACACAGCTGCAAACAACTACGCAGGGCTGAGATATCAGACAAGAATGTTTAGTACTTATTGTAGTACTTATATTGATAATGCATTATCATGTGTCCATAACATCCACAATAGGGTGTCGCCACCATCAGGCCTGCGATGACGGCGTTTCACTGCCACCATGTGGTGAAACCTTCAAATTGTATCCTCGTGACCAGTGAGGCCACACTTAAGACCAGGAGAAGTTATTTGGCTTTCATGTGCTACTCCAATGACTGAATAGAATAGCTTCAAGCGAAACATAGCCTTCTCATAACAGTCACTGGATTGGAATTAGAATCTCTCATTACATGGATGAAAGTGACTACAGTCCACCTGGCGAACTGCGGCTCTCTCGAGGGGCAGAGAACCGTGTGAACCTAGGAGCACCGTAGGGGGAGGAGTAGGGACTTGCGTCAGCCACTCAGCCTTCAGGTGCAGGCGGGGCAAAACATCTACATTTTTGTAACGCTGGTTTCAACCACAAGGGGAACGCCGCATATTCGATCAAGAAGTGTCCCTTTGGCATCGGTGTCCCGAGAATGGAGCTGTCAGTATTTCTGGTCTGTCAGCATCAGTTGGTATACTGCGCTAAGCACAGCACTTCACATGCAAAGTTAAGGTAAGCCAGTTTCCCCCTTTGTGTTACGAGCTTTGCACATTGGAATCATTGTGACCAGGGCACTGTAGCCTTCAACGCTAAACACATCCTTCTGTGTTGGCTCTGTAAGCCATCATACCCATACGGCAACAAGGCCGTTCTGCTGCACAGCGGTGCATTTTATATAAGCGAACTGAAGGAGACCCAATGAAGCGTGAACAGGAATGGAGTTTCCTACGCGCATGTGCCGTTGTGTGGAACAACTGTGCTCAAAGCCAAAGCATTAAGAAAACAGGCCCACTATAATTCACCAACACAATACATCACCCACTTGGGTCTCTGCCACTCGGCACACAGAAGTGACGTCTGTCATGATCCCGCCTGTTCCCTGGTCTTGTTTTCCCCTAAGTCTGTTTTCTTGTTCCCCGTTGTGTCTGTCTGTTTCCCTGTGTTCTCCCTGGCCCCGCCCTTGCTCCGCCTTGTCTCCTTTTTTGGTCCTTCCCCTC